>QLSS01000252.1:0-17998 GCA_024372645.1 Trichomalopsis sarcophagae
TACGCGTTTGCATACTCCAAATCTGTGCGTTGTTCAACATTTGTGTAAGGACTGTCTGACACGCGCCGATGATATGAAAATACGCTGCGACACCTGCGGTATACGCGAACACATCTTTCGAGAAAACGTCATAAAGCATTTGATTGAATTATACGTTCGTGAAAAATCGGTGTTTGAGCGTATTATATGCATCGCGCACAATGCTAGTGGTTTCGATGCCCAGTTTATTTTGAGGTATTTAGTCGAAGAGTGTGAAAATGCCAATCTTCGTGTCGTGCTCAATGGGAAAAATATCGTTTTGCTACAATGTGGTCGTACCAAATTTATTGACAGTCTAAATTATTTTCACATGCGCTTAAGTTTATTGTCCGAAACTTTTGGTCTGCCACCGTGCGCGAAAAAGGGCTATTTTCCGCATTTGTTTAATATCCCCGAGAACGAAAATTACGTCGGTCCTCTACCCGACGAAAGATTTTGCGCGCCAGATTCTATGTCTGTTAAAGAGCGACAAGCGTTCTACGCGTGGTATAACAACGAAACTCGGCGTGATTATGTTTTCGATTTTCAAAAAGAAATAGTAGAATACTGCCGTATGGATGTGGAGATTTTGCGACGCCCCTGTGTTGCATTTCGAGAGATATTTCTGAATGTGGGTAAAATCTGTCCATTCGTTGAAGCAACTACTATAGCAAGTGCTTGCTCGCTTGTGTACAGAAAAAATTTCTTATGCGATAAGACTATAGGTATTATACCTGCTAGCGGTTATCGCCGGGGTGACAAACATTCTCAAAAATCTATAGAGTGGTTGGTTCAGTGCGAACGCGAGTGTGGTCGAGAAATCATTCATGCGGGGGCGTGCTCGAGAGTTTCGATTACCCGAGGGTTTTCTAGTGGACGGATTTTTACCACCTTTAAATAGAGAGCATAAAGGCACGGTATACGAGTACGAGGGTTGTTACACGCATGGCTGCCCGAAATGTTTTGATAAAGCGCGTGAGAAATCACTGGCTTATGGTCGCACCTTTAACGCCTCATACGAAAACACAATGTCTAAATTGCAAAAAATGCGCGATTGCGGTTACGATGTTCGTAGTATATGTGAATGCGAGTTTGACGATGTGAAATTGAGAAACCAAGAGATCGACTCCTACGTGAAAAATCATCCTCTAATGAGTCGAATAACTTTGAATCCGCGAGATGCATTTTTCGGAGGGCGAACAGAAAACATCATACTTTTTTACAAAGTCAAGGATGGCCAGAAAATCAAATATACAGACATTTGTTCGCTGTACCCGTACATCTGTAAGCGTGGAAAATTCCCAATCGGTCATCCGCGTATTTTCGTAGGTGAAGAGTGTCGCGAATTGATTGGCGATGATTACAACAATCTTGACGGTGTGGAGGGCTTGGTCAAGTGCAGAGTTTTACCGCCGCGAAATTTGTATATGCCGTTGCTGCCTGTTAAAATACAAGGTCGCCTCCTCTTTGCGCTGTGTCGCTCTTGTTGCGTCGAGGCGTGCACCGAAGATTGTCATGACGAGCAAATAGCGGATCGTGAGTTCACCGGTACTTGGGTGGCGGACGAGCTGCGCAAAGCCGTTGAGCTCGGTTATTGCATAAGCGAGATATACATCATTTGGCAGTACAACACGACGCGCTTCGATGGTACGAAAGGTGGGCTCTTTGCGCAGTATGTAAATCTATTTTTGAAGATAAAACAAGAAGCCTCCGACTGGCCCAGCTGGTGTATCAACGAAAATGCGAAAGCGCGGTATTTAGCCGAGTACGAGCGCGATGAGGGAATCGTTCTAGATCGTGAACAAATTAAGAAAATATTGTTTAAATAGTTTATGGGGTAAATTCGGACAGCGCACAAATATGAAACAAACCACTGTTGTCAAGTCACGAGAAAATTTGTTGAAACTTTTATTTACTACCTATAAGGAGGTTTTCGACATCTTGCCTATCAATGACGATATTCTGTATGTAAATTGGCAATTCAGAGAAGAAGCTGTAACATCGATACCCTATACAAATGTCGTCATAGCAGCGTACACAACGGCACAGGCACGCCTCGAACTGTATGGTTACTTGGAAAAACTCGGATCGCGCGTACTATACTGCGATACAGACTCGTGCATTTTTATGAAAAATGAAAACTACCCGTCCGAATATGAACCGCCAATAGGTAATCTCTTAGGTGCTATGACGGATGAGTTGAGAAGTTATGGCGAGGGTACGTACATAGAAACCATGTCTGCAGCGCCGAAATTTTAGGCTTTTCGGGCAATCACACCGGACACCGGTGCCACTATAGAATGTTGTAAAGTCAAAGGTATACGTCTGAATTACAATAATTCTTTAAAGATAAATTTTGACAGCATAAAATCCCTAATTGACGATGAATTTGGGGAAAATGTCGACAAAAGCGACAAAAGCGACAACGTCAAGGACAAGCGTACAATTAAGGTACACTTTTCAACAATCAGGCGCACACTTACGCACGAAGTTGTGACTCGCGACGAGTTCAAAACTTGTAGCGTTGTTCTTAAAAAAAGACGATATGTGTCGAAAAACTGTTCTCTTCCTTTTGGTTATAAAAAAAAATAACTAATCCATTATAAAATATGTCTACATCTCAATAAATATGATTGAAAATAAAAGAAAAGCCTTACCTTGATGTATTCTTATCTATACTGTAAAAGTAAAAAAATTAATATATTTACCATTATCCATCACCCCCAAAAATCAGCTTATTACCGCGGCGGCCGATCATCAGCCGATCATACCGCGTGTAGTAGGGTAGAGAGCAGCGGACGCGTCGTTTCAGCTTATCTTGCACTCGCCCGCCCGGGAAAACAGCTGATAACCAGGCACGCGATGAGCTGACTGTGACGTGCCTCGACCGCGCCGCCGCCGCCGCGGGGATCGTTGACAATAAAACGGGTGGACGGTTGTTTGTTTTTGTCAGTAACAAAGATGGATATTCGTTGGAAGCATCCATTCACATGCATCATTTCAGGCCCAACGATGTGTGGGAAAACCGTATTCGTAAAACGGTTTCTCGCTAATCTGCCTGAAATGTGCAACGTGCGCTTTGATCGCGTCTTATTTTACTATGGCGAATGGCTAGATACGTATAGGAACGAATTCAAAATACCATGTAATTTGAATATAGAGTTTCGGGAAGGATTGCCACAGCCAAGCGACTATTCCAACGATAACGATAAGAAAAAATTGCTAATTTTAGATGACTTGATGCGTGAATCTTCTAACAGTGTAGTACTCGATTTATTTGTACGTGGCTGTCATCACAAAAACATATCCACTATATATCTATGTCAGAATATTTTTTACCAAGTTGCAAATCAGCGTGATTTGTCTCTCAATTCGAATTACATCGTTCTGTTCAAGAATCCTCGCGACCGTGCGCAAATCCAGTACCTCTTATCTACTCTTGGATCTAAAACAGGATATGCCGGACGACTTTAGATTTCGAACATGTGTTTTCCTGACGATCAGCTGCAATACGCGTACGTGCTTCGTCGCGGCAAATCGACTCGGTGATAGATGCAGGGTGCGATACACAACGTTATTTAATGTGCCGATTGTAACGAGACTAAAGCAGTCTCTCTGTGACGATGGCCGTGCGAACATCCTGCAACAGCAGCAGCAGCACCGATCCACGTATTGTTTGTGGTAAACATTTTTCAAAAAACACGTTGCACTTTTGAATGGAGTGCGAAAAACATCGTCTAAAAAATTACAAACGCGTCTTGAGAAAATTGATCGAACCACCAACCGCCGCTGCTCGGGGTAAGGTAGCCGCTACAGCTACTGCCGCCGCCGACGTTGGTACTTGGAAACGTCGAAAACGCACTATAATACAGAGCGGTGGTTTTTTCTTACCTCTGCTTCTCGAACCACTCATCAGTACGATTTTTTCAAAAATTTTACACTAACATGGAGCACGCCAGAAAAATGATTGTTGTACCGAAGACGATGGTCGAACGTTTACAAAACACCACCCAGCTTACGACTGTTCAGCAGCAGCAGCAGCCCGCGATACCAGCACCACCAACAACCGAGAGCAGTGTACAAACGCCTGGGGATAACTTATCACGACTAGACGCGGAAATGCATGAGATTCTTAATTCGAAAAAATTTTTCAGTGAAGAGGAAAAATGTAAAAATTACCTGCAAGCACTGCGACGATTTCTGTTCTTCAAGGAAAGCGAACAACTCGAGGAGCCTCGCGATGAGAATCTCGCATCACAGCTGTCGGAAGAAACTATTATCGAAAGTGTGCCAAAAGTTCATCAGAAAAAAGCACGCTTGCTGCTTAAACACTGGCAGGCTAACGAGTCCGATCGGCTCAAATGGAACAAGACGGGCGGAGTTATCATAGATGGTAGTCTCGTGCCTCAATCGAATATAGCAGACTTTGAATTGTAGCGCGAGAAGCTTCTGAGGCGGAGATTCCCGCTATTTGTTTTGTCGTGTGTTCGAGGAGGAGATGTGGGAATTGTGCAATAAAAATGAAGTCGATTGAGCGGAACAATATTATGTTTTAATGGCTCAAACTTGAGAGGGGAAAGCCTCGCGGCATAAAACCCCTCTCGATGAAATATACAATCTGCGGATCACAAAGAACTATGTGTTTCGTGTGCGTGTGTGTATGTGTGTGTAATCGGGTATCGTGCTAGCGATTTCTAGTCGTATGCAACAAACTGTGGCCTCAAAGCCACAGAAAGTTGATCGTTCGCGCGCGAACGCGATGTTCAACCCGAACGCGATCCGAACACGTTTTCCCTTCACCAAGCGTAGGATAGAAAGAGACAGGGTAGAACACACTAAAGAGAGAGAGATAGAGCACTACACCCACTACTAAACGGCGCGTTTATTATCGGCGAGTTGACGAGCGTACGGATTCGTGTCGTTGTCAAAACAAGAAGTTGCATAGGAGCGTGCCTGGCGATGTCGTTCGCTTAGCTGCTCGGTAGCTACTGAGCTTTTTAGCGCCATGTTCGCGTCAGCAAGCGCGCGACACGAGGCCAGCGGCGCCGCTAGCGCCAACGGCGAGTCTCCATGGGTATTACTCTCCGTCGAGCCCCGAGAGGTGGCGCCACGTGCTATACGTCGGTTCTCACGGTCTCGTTCGACACCGTCTCTTGTTGGTGGAATTGAACCCAGAGTTCGACGGAACAGACTTACTGAGCGATATATTGATAAAGCCGAAAAAAGATACCCAGTACGATCCACCGGTTGGACAATTTCAATTTGCAAAGTTTATCGCCAGCTCCGAAACAAAGGCAAAGAAAAGAATCGCATCTACGAGTGGCTGAGCAACCAGGACACGTACACACTTCATCATCCGATACGCAAAAAATTTTCAAGATTGCACTATAACGTCACCAACATTGACGACGTTTGGGAGGCAGATTTGTGTCAATTAACTGCGCTCAAAGAAGCGAATGACGGATTCTGTTATATACTCGTCGTCATAGATGTTCTCAGTAAATTTGTATGGGCCGAACCCTTGCGCGATAAATCAGCTCAGACAGTGGCTACAGCCATTGAAAAAATTCTCAAACGAGCCGGTAATCGTGTACCTCAGTATTTACAGTCGGACAAGGGAAAAGAGTTTATAGGTAGCGCTGTTCAAAAAATTCTCAAAAAATACGACATTTCTTTTCGTACCGCCCGAAATCCGGATATCAAAGCGGCTGTAGTTGAACGCGTGAATCGTACGCTGAAAGAGCGTATGTGTAGGTACTTTACCCACCGCAACACGAAACGTTACATTGACGTGTTACAGAAAATTGTCGACGCATACAACAACACGATTCACACGTCTACAAATATGAGACCTACTGCGGTTAATCTCTACAATGCGCACAAAGCCCGCAGCGGCAACGTAGAGCAGCAGCAGCGCCACGCTCGAGAAAAGAAACACCCGATACATCCTAAATACAGTGTCAACGACTATGTGCGCATCAGTCGATCCAAGGGCACCTTTTCGAAAGGGTTCGAAAAAAACTTTAGCGAAAATATTTTCAAATTCAAACGCGTAACTCAGCGGCAGGGTATCTACACATACGAATTGGAGGATCTCAATGGTGAAATCATTGACGGATTTTTTTACAACGAGGAATTGGTGCGCGTAGGCGCAGCGCGTATGCTAACCGATCAAGAATTCAAGATAGAGCGTGTACTTAAAACCAAGGGTCGCGGAAATAAAAAACAATTGTTTGTCAAGTGGCTGGGATATCCCGATAAATTTAACTCTTGAATAAAAGCGAGCGATATCAAAGGTGTTTAAACTATGGATAACGCGGACGACTTTTATCTCGTGCTACCGAGTAACAGCAGCTTGGTCTATTTTCCCGATAACGCGACAACTTGTTTCAGCACGCATCTGTGCCGCGAAATAAGATTGACAGGAGATTGGCACGTGGGTCTAGCCGAAATCCACGTGCCACGCACCGTTATGCACATTCAAGAACCCGAGGCGTACTATACTTTTAAACTTGGCAGTGAGACCAGCAAAGACGGTAATCAGTACTATAATTTTCCTCATAGAATATACGAAACTGTTGACCAGCTGGCCGAAGAATTGAACAAAGTACGAGATATTCGCGAGCATCAAATACTCGCACTGACTGAATTTCAGACAGGCTACTACGCCTTGAGACGTACTTGTAAATGTAAATATCCTCATTATACAACCTTTAATGAAAAAATACGGCGCGTATTTGGATTCGAAGATGCTGTGCACAGACAAACGGGCACTTTTGTAACATCTAATTTGGGTGTAAGCAATAACGTGGGCAGCAGACCTGCATCTTTGGCACCCGCTGTGCCCGATCAGCTTTACGTCTATACAGACATATGCACACCGTACACGGTCAGCGATACGCAAGCAGCACTTTTGCGCATAGTCGCTTTTGAAAACTCAAAGTACAAATTCGGCACATACATGGTTAAACAGTTTGCACCGATCCATTACATTCCACTGTTGCAGCACTCTTTCCAAAATATCGTTATCGATATAAGAGATAAGCACGGTGAAAAAATACCATTCGAGAACGGGACACTGACGGTTACGCTTCACTTTAAGCGTAATCTGTAGTCATAAAAATGAGTCATTATATTCACTACTACAACGACCAAGTCGGTGGCGGCGCCGGTGTAAAATCTGTATACACCGGAGTGACTTACCTACGAGGTTGAGGTATTGGAAGCTTTCTGGGCTCGATTTTTCGTCGAATAGCACCTTATCTCGCGCGCGGTGCTAAATCGGTCGGCAGTTGAAGAAGAGCCGTGCACCGATATGCAACGTGCGTCGCAAGGCAAAATCAAAAAAGCGAGTAATGAAAAAACCAAGCAAGAAATTAGAGCTCAAAAAGAAGAGAAAGAGACGGCTCAGAAGTGTGACATATATTTTCGGTCCTAAAAATTAATAACGATGGCGTATCTACACGCGTGCAGCGGCGAGGGAATGAAGAGCGAGCTTGATCTCTTTACTCTTCCTCTCACTCAAACATCCATCGAAAGTAGCGCTTTTCTCTACTACAAACCCATTTCGTCGCTCAGCGACGATGGTGACTCACCCTTGGAATTTTTAATTCCAAGTTCAACCGATCATTACATCGATCTTGCGCACACCATGTTGCACCTGACCGTTCAAATACTACCAGCTAGTGATACACCCAGCAAAAATCTCAAAGTTGGTCCTGTGAATAACTTTATACACTCAATGTTTGATCAGATTGACATATTTCTTCAATCAAAAGTTAGTTTCACCGCCAAACAATGCGTATCCGTATAGAGCTTATATAGAAACGTTGCTAAATTATGCGGCACCTGCTATGCGCTCTCATCTCACGTCTGCTTTGTGGAGCATCGATATCGCCAATGCCATGGATGCCGCGCCAAATTTAGATTGTAAGGCTGATGGGGCGAATCAAGGCCTCATTAACAGACTGTTATGAGGCCTTGATAACACATTGTAACGTTTTTAATCAACCGAAATTCCTGATCAACGGTGTCGACGTGAAAGTAAGATTGGTCCGTAGTAAAGACGCCTTTTGTCTCATGGACTGGTCCGTAAACGGAAAATTTTCGGTGCACATCAAGGAGGCCACGCTGATCGTGCGTCGTGCCAAGATTAGCCCTGGTATTTTAGTAGCGCACGCGAACGCTCTTGCTAAAACAATGCCAAATACCCCTTAACAAGGGCCGAAGTCAAGTCGTTTACGCTGCACAGCGGTATACTCGGCGACACCCTGGACAACGTTATACTAGGACAGCTACCCAAAAGGATCATCCTGGGCTTTGTTAAAAATAAAGCCTTCAACGGCAATAGAAAGCTCAACCCATTCAATTTTCAACACTTTAACATAAACTTTATTTCGCTCTACGTGGACAGCGTTCAAGTCCCCAGTAGGCCGTTGCAGCCACGCTTTACCGGTGACCATAAGCTACACGTAGACGCTTATCATACGCTTTTTTCCGGCGCAGGTATACATTACCTAAACGAGGGTCTCGATATCGATCGTTACGGTTATCCCAACGGATTTTGACTGTTTGCTTTCGATCTGACACCAGATTTGTCAGCGCATTTTACCCGCCATTGGAATCTCGTTCGCTTGGGATCTCTACGCGTTGAGGTGCGTTTCGCCGAAGCTTTAACGGAAACGCTAAACTGCATTGTTTACGCAGAATTTGACAATGTGCTCGAAATCGACTCAAATAGACAAATTATAACGGACTTTAATTCCTAAAGTGACTGGGTGGTGGGAGAGAGAAAAAAAGGTATAAGAGTTCTGACGCTGTATATCATCGACTCAGTTGATCGACGTCGACAGTAGCAGCACCCAATACACTCACTATGGATTACGATTACGTGATAGAACTTCAGGGTTTCAGGGACAAAGAAGACAAGATTTTGCCCAAAGAAGTCGCTGTAGTTTCTCTGCAAGGACACGTCATTTCTTATTGGGTAATTTTGCAACCGCACGAATTTACCGATTTACCCTGCCCCTTGAGGATCGCCAACGACTATGCAGCGGCGCGACATTTTGCCATACACTGGTTCGAGGGCGATATAACACTACGAAAATTACACTATCACCGTATAACCTTGGATTCGGTGAACTGCAGAGACGCTTCAAATACCCGCAGGTCTGCAGCTACCATGGCTGGCAGGCAGACACCTATAAAAGATTGTACTGTGCACTCTTGAGAGCACACATACTACGAAAGTGGATCCATTCACACGTATCCGGTGAAATATTGGAAAACATACAAGAGACTGGCACCGATGTGTTTTATCAAACTATTCAAAAGTCTATGTGGTCTCGAAGAGGTAACACTGTACAATTTCGAGGAAGGGATGTGGTGGACAAAATCGACAGCGACGAAGACACTTGCGGCAGCGATGACGACGAATACGCGAGTAACGACACCGATTCATCTACAATAAAAAATGAATACGGCCGAGATTATGAGAGCCCTAGAAGGCTTAAAAGCCCGGACAAACGGGGTTTACGCTGCCGATCGGATGCCGCGGGTGCTGATGACGCCAGCAGCAATAGTGTGTAACACCGATTATAATATTAAATCAGGAACACACTGGGTAGCTATTTACATTGACAAAAATAGATTGGGCACGTATTTTGACAGTTATAGCCTGCCACCGGTATCAAGACATCATATAGAACGCCTACGTAAGAACTGTAAATATTTTCGCTGGAATACAAAAACTCTTTTTATATCACATGTGTTGCGGTACGAGACTCGGGACATTTTTCCGCTTATTCTCACAAGACACTGAGCAAAACGATACCCTTGTCGTCAAATTTTATAAAAAGATTCGCAATAAACTTAAATATAAAAAATGTAACCGATCGTTTACATTTACCGATGAACGTTCTCTAGGCTCAGGACCATGTAATCAAGCGTGTACCTCTAGATTAAGATGTGTTTGATGTATTTGTAATCTTGAATAAAGAAAAATATTAAACGTAATATAAATGTGTTCTCATTATACCTACGCACATGCATTCCTTTATTAATCCGTGACGAATTTTTCTTTTCTAAACAGACGGATGTCGTCCGTCGTACTTTTCTCTGATGAAAGATTTATTTTTTATTTTGTAACGTTGTTTGTAACATTCTTATGCCGTATTTTCAACATCCGTATAACCGTTGGACTACGAAAGGGTAGTGGGGAAAATTGTATTAAAGAGACGACGACGGTCGCGAGATTTCATAGTAGCATCGAGACTCTCTGACGGTGCGCTTGTACGCTATAACAACTTTTTTTTTACAAGCGAGATAGTATCGTAAAATTTGTTCGTGCTTCACCATGGCGAACTGTCAAACACCCGGCAAACGTAGCCCGACTGCTGAATTTTCAAATCTACTGCTGTCGACGACCTACGCGTTCAACAAATCCAAATCAAAGAGAGTCTGCATCGGCCTGGAGTACAATGATGGGTACTATCATCAAGTTATTAAACTCATAAGTAACGGTCCAATGTACAAAAACATAACTCTTGACGAAAACAGTTGGACTCTTTTAAAAGATCAGTTTGACGCTATAACAGCTTATTTGAACAATCCTTATTCGTTTTATCACGAATTTGGACACCCGGTTAAGATCTATCTTACAAATCACGACTTAAACTTTTCAACTGCGCACGGCATCAAGTCAATCACAATCGACGAAAGGCCTAAAAACATACAGCCAAGCAAAGAAAACAAAGAAGGAGAAATCGCTCAACCGGTTTGTAAAAAAATGAAAACATCCAACCCACCGGGTATAGTAATGCAACACCCAACATCTGAAGGACTCCGTCTACATAGTTCACTAGTCGATCAACGTTTGGATGCTTTGAAAACTCTAGTCGGTAAGGTAAACCGTACCTACGACTACGTTCTCGAATATTTGAAGACTGCTCTGGAAGCCGAGGAACCACAAAACATTAAGAACATTTTGATAGATTTCAAGGAATTTAAACAGTTTTATTCGAGACATAACATCGCTATAGAAGGCTTTGTATTGGATAAAATGGTCGACGATAACATGGACAATTTTAAAGAGCAATATTTGAGAATTGTATTATCCGAAATGCTCGTGTCCGGTTTACCGTTCATCGCAAAAGTTGTACTAAATTATGTAAAATTTGCCTAAAAATTTAACCTTTTGCGTACACCATGTATATACTTTCCTGAATAAACTTTTAATACATTTAAAAAAAAACCATTTTATTATTATTCACCATCACATCCTTCCTTATTTATACCGCAACATTTATTAAAGCTCCTTATTTGACAATCAGCTAATGCGCAAGATGGGTGTATGCGCAGGAAAATTAGCGTTAGCGCGCTCGAGTGAGAGTGGGGTAAAAAAAGACTGTTATAGAGAGTGTTATAAAAAACGACACACTAAACTAATAACATTTCGTAGAACCAACAGATCAGATAATTTAAACGAAAGAATCGTCTTTGACAATAAATGTTTACCTATCTGGAGATCGTAACGATTTTTTTCCCTCTCTTTCCAACTATTATTTTACCGTTATAAATAGTGCCCGATAAGCGTCGCATCTCACTTGGAGACGACTAGGCAGCCAAGATGGGTCAGGAGCACAAAAAAGACCGGCTATAAGCCACTCACCGATGATAAGAAAAACCAAAAGAAGGAGGAAAAAAACACCTTCAAATCATTTACAGAAAAATATTATACAAATATCGGATCTATACCCGAAAAAAAGGGATATAAAAAATTATAATTTATATTTTATAGAAACCATCGGCCCTTTTCAGGGCCACAAAAACATCCATACGTATCGAACAAACGCACACACATGAAAGTGTAGAGCGCAAATATAGCTCTTCTATACCATGTCAGCCTCAAATAAGGACATATCTGGTGCATTATTTAATGTTCACTTAGCAACAGGTACACCTTATCGGTCCCTCGATGACCTACACCATAACAGGCCCCCCATGGCCGAGGAGGGAGATAACGAGACAGCGGGGGATGTACGCTGTACTAACCTCTGGTACACCTTACTGGCCCCCTCGAAAAATCAAAAATGTCCTATACCATAACAGGCCCCCCTGGACGAGGGGGAGATAACGAGACAGAGGGGGATTTATTTTCCTTGACACTGAAAATTCATGTACCACGCCACCTAGACCTTGTCACCGGCCACCTTGTACACCTAGACACCGCTTTCGAATGATTTTTACAACTAGACACCAAAATCCACGGGGCGAACTACCTAGATCTCGTCATCGGCCACCATGTACACCTAGACACCGCTCTTGAATTATTTTATACCTAGACACCAAATACCATGGAGCGCACCACCTAAACGTTTTAATCGGCCACCCTGTACCTCTAGACACCTTCGACATTGAATTGAAAATTTGAAAAGGTTGCAAAAAGTTGTATCGCTCCATTAGACTAGATTAAAAAAACTTAATTGTTAATATGTAACCCGGGTATTGAAAACCGGAAAATAACGACATTACAAGATCAACGCCAAAGTAACCGGATTGAAATAACTTTAGATTTACTGCGCGTTTCCACGAATTAAAGCAAAGGCTTTTCAATAGTGTTTATTGCGCAGTAAATAATGGCTTTAGTTTTCAAAATAATGGGAAAATTTATTAGAACTCAATACACTAGGGAATGAAAAATCTTTGTAAGTATGGAGTCTTTGAAACTCACCAGAATATAAAGACTTTACAGCTACTGCGCGTATTTACAAATTCATACAATTGTTATGTCCTAAGCTATTGAAAGCTTTCAGATTATGAGAGAGAAAGAGAGAAATGAGCAATAGAGTCAAGCAGCTTATTTAATTAAATTCACTTACCTTTTGCTTTATTTCTACAATGGCCTGCTCTGCTCCCAGCACGTCCTCTCAGCGGCTATTGGACTTGGCTTCCGAAGCGGATGTATATAATTGAATGGGACAACAAGGATCGGGAGATTTCGGGTTAATTATTCACTCGCGATTTAAATTGGAATATAGTTTATTCGATTTAAACTCTTCTGATCAGTTCACTGAGAATATCACCGGATTCACAGGATTAGTAGAATGGATAAAATTCAATTGTTAAAAAAGATATATTTATATATTAATAATAAGAATAGTAAATAGGTTAAGTTCTAATTATAGGTTTCATGTATGTTTTTGTTGTAACCAGGCCGCTAACACGTAACTTTGTTTACTTTTGAAGGATTTTCAGGATACACATACCTTGTAAAAATTTTTCTGGTGAATAAATAATAAATATATATAGGGTGCTTTTCTGTGAAATCGAAGATATGAACATTTTAATTTTGCCCAAACGGTATATATATGTTCTATATATTGTACGTGACTCCCAAAAAAATTTTCAGCGTGATTTCTTCATTTGGCTTCGGGTTCTAGCTAGTCAAAGTTAAGATTTCAAGCATTTTTGGCATTTTTTGCCTATTTTCAATGATTTGTAGCTTATAGAGGATGCATTCTATCTAGATACTTTTTTTGTGAAATTTTCTGAATTTTTCAACAAAAATACTTTTAAAGCCCTATGTGTATGTTAAGGCTACTTTTTTTTATGTTTAAACTCAAAATATGAAAATCTGAACGTTTGATCCGGACCCCGACAACCTGAATACGGTAAAAAGATACCTTTTTATATAAATAAGTAGCTGTAAAGTTTTAAAATGAGCCTGACCTCCCAATAAAATTTATGAGAAAAACAAACACGATATTGTGGCTAATAAGTGATTTTACATTCAAATTTGACATTTAGAACATAGAACATTTCATGACTATCGATACCAACTTATATATGGGTCATTCTTTTTGAAACCGACCACCCCCCTCTGTCCAAAAATCAGATGCTCGAAATGATTCCTGATTTTTTTATTAAAATAATTATAAAATATATATATTTATGTGTTTAAATTAATAACCATACGGTGTTTCTTCACAGAATTTAAATATAACACTCAAGAAGTTGGAATAGCAGCTTTATCTTCAATTATTCGTGAAATCTAAGTAGAGTATCGGATTTCTCGTGTTAAGTTAACTCGAAATCAAAAAAAAATCATCCAAAAAGGTGCAGTAGTCTCCGAGAAAAGCGAGTGAAAAGATGCGACGCTGCGCGCAGCGCGCCTGTATATCTATATAGGCTCGCTTCCCCTCATTCCCCCCCTCCTCGCACGCTCGAGCGCGCTCGGCCGCTTTTGCCGATATTCAACTGCATTTTTCGACTATTTGAATGCATTTTAACAAAAACTTGGAATATACGTCTTTTAGTATTTTATTTATACTTTCGAATGCTCGTATTAGAATTTAAATCTGACCGCATCCCGACGTAGGGTACACCCGACAAAAAAACGCATAAAAAAATTAAAATCGCTATTGCGCAAAAACTATTGATCCGACCGTGCCTGACTTTTGCACACTTAAAGTTGATATAACTATCTACTACTGTGCAAAATTTCAGCTCTTAATCTTCATAAATAAAAAGTTATGAATTTTCGAAAAAATTGAAAAATTTTCCGGTTTTTCCGGAATTTTTCCGGTTCTAATCAACCGATCAGATTGTTCCACATCTCATTCTCTTCGTAATTTAATACTCTATAACTTTTCCAGTCACACAATTCATATTGATCGAGTAATTTTCGTTATATAAGCAAAAAACTAAAAAGAAAGCGTTTTTTGCACTAATTTGTTAATAACAAACTTAAGAATGCAAGTTGCGAGTTGAAAACACAAAAGTTAACATCTAGGGACTGTACTTTACATGATCGCATAGTCAGATTGCTGTACGTATTTTTGTCAAAATATCGACATTATTTTGCTCTATTGACTGGCCTATTACTAAGTGGCCTTTTTGCGAAATTCAAAATGGTGGACCGGTGCAGCTCCGACAGTACACGAATATGACTACGGAATAGCAGTCATATGTCCTTAAAACTTGCAGGGGCAGAGAAAAAATTTTGAGATAATATAATGAAACCATGATGAGTTAAGATTCCTGTGATTGGTTTCGCCTCTTCATATCATTTATTCAGTTTTCTTTTCATTTTGTCGTATTCTGTAAATTTATTATTAATTAAAAAGTATTCGAATTCTAAAAATGGAGAAAAATGGCTTATGTAGCTTAATGTAATTGAATATCAACATTGAAACTTTTGTACTCTTTATGTAAGTATTAATACTATTGTATACATGCTTTATGTAATTACTATAACAAATATTCAATAATAATACAATGGACCTACATACATAAGAAAAGCTTCGTCGCTAATATTTTTACCACTTTATCGAGTAGTAACTGCGTAATACTGGATTTTTGGGCTATTTTTTGAGGTTATGGATGGATAATGGTCCCATAACAGTCTATAACGGGTCAAAACTGATGGTGTATTCGTCTTTAGCGGGAAAAAATAAACGCGACTAAGATTCTTCCCTAATTTTCTGACCACTTTTGCGAGTCTCAGCCACGTAATAATGCATTTTTGGACTCTTTTTTGAGGTGATGGATGATAGGTGGCACCAGAGGCCAAAACTAATAGTGTATTCGTCTTCAGCGGGAAAAATACACGCGACTAAGCTTCTTCCCTAATTTTCTGACCACTTTTGCAAGTCTCAGCCACGTAATAATGCATTTTTGGACTCTTTTTAGAGGTGATGGACGAAAGGTGGCCCCATAGGCCAAAACTAAGGGTGGATTCGTGTTCAGCGGGAATAAATATATGCGAATAAGTTTTGTTAATTTTTCCTCTGCCCCTGCAAGTTTTAAGGACATATAACTGCTATTCCGTAGTCATATTCGTGTACTGTCGGAGCTGCACCTGTCCACCATTTTGAATTTCGCAAAATGGCCACTCAGTAATGGAAACTAGGTACAATAAGCTAAATTTTAAGCCTGGGTAGGAATCATGTGATTTTTGAACAGAGGGGGGTGGTCGGTTTCAAAAAGAATGACTCATATATCTACCTATATTATATAGTTGTTAGGAAGAAAATCCCCCCGCACCCCCCACCAAATAACGTAAAAATCATTTATTAAAAAAGAACAATAATGTTCATAATTAATAATTAATTTATACAATAAATTGTGTGTACACACAAATCAAGAAGACTGTAGAGAAGGAGAGTCAACGAAATAGGAGTTTAAAGTCAGAAAATACTGAAAACTTTTTCAGACACCTGCCGCCGCGTGGTAGCGCTTCAAACAGAAGTCTTCTGGTGACGTCACTCGCGCATCCATAGATGCGGCTAAATGGGAAATTAAATTTTGTTATGAAAATAAATAGTCTCTGTGAACCTTACAAGAATAAAAAATTAACGATAAACAAAAATTGCCGATTAAATATGTTGACAATCAATGTATTTATTCGTTAGAGACTAGATACTGGTCATACATTTCGTGGCTATTTTTGGCCCCAATATATTCAAACTTAAGTTTTCTAAACGTATTTTTTGCGTGCTAAATCTTAGCTCATTTAGTTAATTTTTGAAGTGAATACTTCTTATAGGCTCGCTAGGTACACATTTTTACCGGGGAGTGAATCGAGAAAAAACCGACCGTCACGCAGTTATACCGAACGGCAGAAAGAATTGAAGTTAATTTAAAACCAACAAAACATAAATTTAAATGATGAATTTCTAAAGCGTCAGATGAAAAACATTAGACAAAGGGCAGCCCAAATGTGGTGCCCCCAGACAGCATTAAAATCAGGGGGTCCTATAGCGGCACTTTAGCGGCGACCATTCAACTCCCGGCAGCAGCTGCTAAAAAGCTGCTGCAAAACGGGAAAATAAGGATCGAATGGGTCAACTGCAGAGTTCGATTGCGAGAAGGATCCTCGCGGTGTTACAGGTGTCACGAAACTGGACACATCGCGAGGAATTGCAAGAGCGCAGTCGACCGGTCGGAGCAATGCTACCGGTGCGGCCGAGAGGGCCATAAAGTAGTGGACTGTGGGGCCATAGTGAAGGTTCCACAGAAGGCGGGAGTACTTATCAGAAATGACTAAGGTACTCCAGATTAACCTGAACCACTGCGACATGGCCCAGGACCTCCTGCCCAGTTGGTCAGAGAGGAGAAGGCAGATATCGTCATCATCAGCGAGGAGTATAGGGATCTCGAGGACCCAAGCTGGGTGAGGGACAGTACCGGCAAAGCGGCCATCTGGGTATGTGGAAGCCTCCACATATCCCGCAAGATGGCCGCCCCTCTCCCCAACTTTGCCTGGCTGGAGGTAGTGGGGGTACGCATTTACAGCTGCTATCTTCCGCCCAGCGACACCATCGAGGATTTCAGGAGGTCCCTGGACGCCATCGTCACCAGCGCCCAATCCTCCCGGTTGCCTGTTGTAATCGGTGGGGACTTCAACGCCTGGGCGACGGAATGGGGTATCGCGAAGACCACCGTTCGCGGACGCGCACTCCTCGAAGCCTTCTCCACACTTGAGCTGGAGATCGCTAACAGAGGGACGACTCCTACCTATGCAAAGGGTAACAAGTCGTCCATAGTTGACCTGACCTTCATCGATCCAATCATGGTGGGGGAAGGGCACGGCTAGAAAGTTAGCGATCGATACACGGGTAGCGACCATCAAGCTATCGTGTATCGGCTTCAGCGGACCAACAGAAGATCCGCCAGATGTAAGCTGCGAGCTGTGAAGAAGAGGCGGTCACCAGCTTCCTTTGACCGAGAGGTGTTCCTCTGCTCCCTGAAGGGAGCAGTGGTGGAAGGGACACCCATCGAGAGAGCCCAAGACCTCGCGACGGCCATAACAGCGGCCTGCGATGCATCCATGGCCAAAAAATCAAACACCCGTAGCCGACCGCCAGTCTATTGGTGGTCAGAGGAAACCGCAGAGTTGCGACGCAAGTGTCTACGGGCCAGAAGACTGCAGCAGAGAGAGAGAGAGAGAGAGAGAGAGAGAGAGAGAGAGAGAGAGAGA
>QLSS01000252.1:18008-39127 GCA_024372645.1 Trichomalopsis sarcophagae
AGAGAGAGAGAGAGAGAGAGAGAGAGAGAGAGAGAGAGAGAGAGAGATGTCTACCTCGACGGTCACCCCGTCGCAATTTTGATAAATTACACGTTTGCTGCGGCTTTTTCCGCTATTTCGGAAAGGTTTTTACGCCATAGCAAGCGCCTTTTTTGAGAGAGAGAGAGGAATAGCCGCGGTTTGAAGAGCTGACCGCGGAATACGAGACTAAACAAAAGAGGCTCTAAGCTGCCATCAAGGCTGCGAAGAGAAAGTGCTTGCGAGACTTTTGTGAGGAAGTAGAAAACGATCCCTGGGGCAGGCCGTACAAAACGGTCATCAACAAGATCAACCCCAGGGGTGAGGGAACTCCAACCAGCCCCGACTTCCTCGACAGGGTCGTTCGACACCTTTTCCCACAACAACGGGAACGGGCACCAGATACGGGCCTAATGGTAGCGGACGGTGCAGCGGAGCCGCCAGATGTATCAGAAACCGAACTGAGGATGGCTGCTCGGAGAATCATCCCTAGAAAAGCCCCAGGGCCGGACGGTATACCTGGCCTGGCAGTCAAGTCCGCAGCGTTGGAGGTCCCTAGCCTTTTAAGAGACACCTTCAACTCATGTTTAAAGGAAGGATGCTTCCCGGATCAGTGGAAGGTATAGAGGTTGGTACTCCTACCGAAGGGAAGTAAACCTCCGGAGAAGCCATCCTCGTACCGATCACTTTGTATGCTGGATATATCCGGGAAGCTATTTGAGAGGATAATAAGTGCCAGGCTGGAGGCAGCCATCCTATTGGAAGGAGTTCTTTCCGAAAACCAGTTCGGCTTTCGGAAGGGTGG
The DNA here is from genome assembly GCA_024372645.1 of Trichomalopsis sarcophagae. Lineage (NCBI taxonomy): Eukaryota > Metazoa > Arthropoda > Insecta > Hymenoptera > Pteromalidae > Trichomalopsis > Trichomalopsis sarcophagae. Next base: position 18,832 of record QLSS01000252.1, read on the forward strand.
CTCAATCGCCATAAGCCGAGTTGTCGAGCTCGCCACCAACGCCATCGGTGGCGGTAGAAGCGCCAGGCGCATGTGCGCAGTCATTGCCCTGGACATCAAGAACGCCTTCAACTCGGTTACATGGGACAGCATCATGCTGTCCCTAGAACATCTCAAGGTACCGTTCTACCTACGAAGAGTCGTTTCGAGCTACCTGAGGGACCGGATCCTGCTCTACGACACCGATACAGGTGTGCGCTCATACAACATTACTGGAGGCGCACCACAGGGTTCGATCCTGGGGCGGCTATTCTGGAATGTCGTGTACGACAGTCTGTTAAGACAGCGGCTACCCCAGGGGGTTTCAATGGTGGCTTTCGCCGATGACTTAGCTCTTGTCGTCGATCCGAAGAGCGTTGAGGAGGTGCAATACCTCGGAGACGTCTCCATTCGGGTAGTAGCGGACTGGCTGAGCAACCATGGATTGAGTTTGGCGGCAGAAAAGACGGAAGCGGTACTCATCTCTCGCACGAAGAAGAGGGTGTACGCCACCTTCACGGTTCGTAACAAGGAAGTCCGATCGGTAGACTCCATCCGATATCTTGGGGTCACGCTGGACGCGCTACTATCGTTCAAAGAACATCTTCAGAACGCAGGCTCAAAGGCAGCAAAGGTGGCTCGTGCGCTCGCTTGCATCATGCCCAATATCGGGGGACCAAAACAGCTTCGAAGGTCCCTCCTCGCATGGGTGGTGAACTCCGTCATTTTATACGGAGCCCCAATCTGGGCTGATGCATTGTCGAGGAATGCGAGCTTTGTAGCTCCCTGTCGGCGGGCCTGCAGAGTCGCTCTCTCGGCAATCGCTGGTTTACCTTCCATCGACCTCCTACATCCGAGAGAGCTGAAAAATACCGTGAAGCGTCGTGTACAGAAGGAGAAAAACAGGACAGCTTGGGCTCAAGGTGGGCCGTCAATACATATCGGCAGTGGCAGCAACGGTGGGATTCAGTCAGCGAGGGTCGCTGGACCCACCGCATCATCCCGGACATCAGCAGGTGGTCGAGCGTGTATCGTATTAAAGTGTACGGGAGCGCGGAGTGTCCAATATGCCCTGGAGTAGACGAAGACGTGGAGCACGTCCTATTCCATTGCCCAAGATTCCTGGAAGAACGACAGCAACTCCAGGAGTATTGGAGCGGCCCTTTAACACTCGAGGGCCAAGGGGCGTGCTTGCTCGAGTCGCAGAGTGGATGGGATGCCGTGGTTACCCTCGCGACTAACATCATAGAACGGCTAAATCTCATCAGAAGGGAAGAAGAAACAAGAGGAAACGTCGGCAATAACATCAGTCAGACATAAAGTATGACGGCGTAGACGAGGCATGACTGCCCCCCCCCCCCCCAAGTAAAGCTTTACGGTAGTTCCCGGGGGGGAGTAACAGTCGTATGGAGGAACCCTGCCGGTGCGATCTGGCAGGGGGTTTTTAGTGGGTATCCCTGTATTGTACGGTGCAGCACGGGCGAGTCCCACACTTCGTGCGTAAAGGCATTTTTACCCCTCCGCTCAATGAAAAAAAAAAATCATACATACATACATATGCGTGTGTATGTGTTTTATTTCTCTCGGAGAAGAGGTGTTAGATAAAATCTTAGAAAGATCATAGCGTTACTTTTTTATGGAATCGCCGAAACAGCCCCATCCGCAATGTCAGCAGTGTGTCGGATTCACACCGACTAAACCCATTCTTTTTACGGCCAGATGAAAAATCTTGCATTATCGACCCTCGGTAAAGGCGCACCTAGCTCTATCTTGTGTGCCCTTGTTCACCGCGGTACGACCGTCAAGTAGTGCTTCGCAGGGGGGGGGGGGGGGCGAAAGGCTTTTACGCTCTCTTCTAATTGATGTGGTCGTCATTATGTCTTCTTCTTTCTGCGTCGTACAGGCGTCTGCTTCACGCGGAATCGTTTGGCTATCCTCTGGACAGCCTCAATTCCGACACGGCTCAGTGATCTTCATCTAGCTACATTTTTATTCTGCTGTTTCGCCTTGTCTTTGCCTTATTTTCTCTTCGTCATTTCTAAACTTCTTGAGGATAGTCCTTACGTAGTTGTTTACTGCGTTCCAACCATCGCCCGACGTCTACATAGTTGTCATCATTGACTCAGGTGTCACTCTGGTCTCGAGATAACCCTCGAGTTTTTCTCGCTTCATTTGGTATCGCGAACAGTCACAGAGAACATGCGCCGCATCTTCGTTAGCGTCCAAATAAGCTGTACAGATAAGCCCAGAAGCATCCGTACCACAAAATCTGTGTGAGGTTGTAGTTGACCTCCCCATGTTCTCTTCTAGTCAAATCCTCTATTTTTGGCGATGTGTCCATCATCTTGTTTACCATTCGATCATTGTTTTGATTCTTGCTGCATCTCCTTCTGAGTTTTGTCACTTGTTCTTCTTTTAGTTTGGAATACTTCCTTACTTTCCATTGTCAATAGGTCAATCGGCGGCATACCAGCAATAATGCTCACCGCATTGTCCGATACTGTAGGGTAAGTGGAAGCCACTCTTAGTGAAATTCATCTGTACACAGTGGTTAACATTCGGGCATACGATTTCACCCGCATTACATTTGCGCATATTGGGGCTCCATATAGCATAATCAATGTGGTTACACTAGCTAAGAATAACCTTCGCTTCTGAGTTGGGCCTCCTACATTTGGCAACAATCGTGATAGAGCAACGCCAACTTTTGCTGCTTGATCGATGACTATTTCTAGATGTCGTTTAAAAGTTAGTCTTGCATTGATAGTGATGCCCAAGTACTTGATGGTTGGTTGAGAAGCTATCTCATGTCCATCTACCATCAGTTTAATTTCCGCCATCTTCTTCCTACTAGAGATAAGAATAACTTCCGTTTTGTGGCTAGCTAGTTTTAGACCCATCTCTGTTAGCCATTTGTGTATTATACGGGTCATCTCTTCCGCTATTTCTGTCACCTCTTCTTTATGTTTCGCTACTACCACTACTGGTATGTGGTCAGGCTTAGTACCCCATCGTACATAAAGTTTCACGTCGGTGGGCCAAGCACTCACCCTTGAAGTACGCCTCCTGTGACTTTATACCTAGGTTTTGGTACCGTCCTCCGTGTCATCTAATAGGATTCTGTCCTTTAAATAGTCGGACATCATTCTTCTCATATACAAGGGCACATCCTGTTTTCGGAGTGCTTCGTGTATTTTACTTTATTTAGCCGAATTGAAAGCATTTTTGACATTCAATGTAACTATGGCGCAGTACTTCTTTTTTACTCCCTTCCATATTTCCCTCTCTATTGCTGTTTACGCAGTGTTGATCACTAGGCTAACTGCGTCCAGGGTTGAACGATTCTTCCTAAAGCCATTCTGGTGTTCCGCTAATCCACCTTTTCCTTCTATAAAATAATCCATTTTGACGCAGATTATGCGTTCCAAGATCTTACCTGGGGTTTCCAACATGCAGAGCGACCTGTATGATGAGCAATCCTGAAGTGGCTTCTTTCTTTTTGGCAGAAACACGAGTCGCAGTTTCTTCCAGTTTGTGGGAAATGTTTCCTCTTCTAGACAAGCATTGTACAAGTCTACGGAGACCTCTGAATGAGCATGGATGGCATGCTTCAATGTAATATTGGAAATACCATCCGGCCTGGGGCCTTGTTGTTTCCTACCCTTCTGCAGGCAACTAACAATTCCTCAATCGTCATCAGGGAAACAGCCTCTTTATTGGCATCTATGTCGATGACACTTGGCTCTTCCAGTTACATGGGGAACAGTGTGGTCACTACCTGGTGTAATAATTCCGGGCATTTTAAAGGGGGTACGTAGCTTCCTTTAATCTTATTCATTACGAGTTTGTAAGGTCAACCCTAAGGGTTCTATTTGACCTCATCCTGTAGTTCTTTAAGGCACTGCCACTTATTTTCGCAGATTCATTTCTTGTCAGCGGGTATCTACTATTTCCTGGCCTCTTTAAATTTTATAGTATTACTTTCTTGCCCGTTATTCTCTTTTTCTGGTTCGGCGACACTCACTGCGCGCACTTCCTTGGCATTTCTACCTCTCGTTTTTCTTCTAAGGTCAGCGAGGTGCGAGAGCTATTTGATATTATCAGTCCAAAGCTAGACTTGGTCTTGCTCGACGTTTCTCTTACGCTGATGAGCCGTTTCCAGAAAGACATGACCTTCCTTATGTCATCCTTAACACTCTTGTGAATGTTTTGTCTGGACCTACTACAGCATCCATCTTGTCCAGATGGTTCTGAATCTTGTCCATTAACTCTTCTTCCGCACGATCTGCTGTCTGAATTTCAGACCATTACTCGTGCATTCTCCTGTTTATGACTCCATCACATCCTGATGCCTCACTTAAGGCTAATCTTTCTTTGAGAGCCGACCCACCTCTATAACCTCCTTGTTTATGTTAATTGCCCCCCCCCCCCCCCCCTCCATGGAGCCTGCGTCGGATACCGGAGCTTTTACCAGATTGGAACTATCGTCAAGGATGGGCTGTAAAGCTTGACCCGCTTGGGGCAGTGTTATAATTAACTCGCTGTTTATGATTGATTCATATTCGGGGTTTCTTCCTCTATCCTGTATCCTAGGAAGGAGCCCTTTAACCTTTAGGTGATGTTATCCGGGCCAGATGAGCTTTGGTTATTTTAACGAGGTTGATACTCCTCCCCCTCCTCCTTTCACACCTCTTGTGTAGTGGGGCTTCAGGCTTGGGACAAGCGTAGCGAAGTTGTGTGTGTGTGTATGTGTGTATACACACACAGAAGAGGGGAAGTGGTACTATATGCACACATTCAAACACACACACACGAGCACGTGCGCGCGGGGATACCGATACATGGTACGTGGCTCGTCCCCTAGGTGATGGATAGGGAAATGCTCATCGGCGCATCGAGGGCTCCTCAACCGGCTGAAGGGTAGAGCAGAAATGAAATATGCTCCACTGGCCAAACAGACTAGGGAGAGAAACCCCCAAGATAAATCAAACATGGATAGTGAGTTAATAACATTACAGTCCCGCCGTCGATACTGATTAAGTTGCATTTTACAAATTAACTCCTAACCGACGCTGACATACTAAACCACATTCAGGCTACAATGTAGGCTTAAGAAAGATAGCAGCTTTTAAGTCACGTAAATTTTAACAGAGTTTTGCATTTTGTTAATATTATCATTATACGTCGTATGACGTAACATTCAGGATACTAATGTTGCCTTTTAATTCTAATTGACAGACCGATTAAGGTAAGAACTAGCGTTTATTTAATAGCTAATTGCAGTATGTTCGCAGAAAATACTATGCACACAATTTCAAAGAAATAGAATTGTTGAAAGGTGAAAATGGTTTTGGATTTAGTATAGCCGGAGGAATCAGTAATCAACATATTCCTGGAGATAATGGGATATATATTACAAAAATTCAAGATAAAGGTGCTGCCAAAATCGATAGTCGTTTACGAGTAGGACAAAAATTAGTTGCAGTCAAAAATATATTTGTGAGTATATATTTAAAATATGAAATAATATATTATTGCTTAGGTGCTACATTTGCAAATGCATAAATCACGCTTTTCCCCTTGTGTGTTACTTTTTAGTGTGTCAGAAGTTTAAATCACGTGTTTTTAGAAAATGTCCAGTTGGATGTGTGTGTGTTTGTGTGCTTGTTTTTGTGTGTGTGTGTGTGTATGTATACCGTAATATTTCTGGAACTACTTGGTCAGTATCAGTAAAAGTTGACATGCATTTTTTTGGATTCTGAATTCGAGAAAATCATTTATTTTTTATTTTTCTAACTATTTTTTTTCTGGACAATTTTTGATTTTTGAAAAACACAATTTTGCGTTTTTTCCAATCATCCCATCGTTACAAAGAATTCGGCTAATATGCATTTGAAAAAGAATAAAATTACCTACTTTTGCCCGTTTGGTCCTCGGGATAGACCGCTTTGTTCGGCAGATAAAATGAAAAAGGTGATTTTTTTAAAAATTCATATCTCTGAAACTAAACATCATAACCACACGAAAAAAATCATTTCGGTGGGTCACGTGTCAAGCTATATCTCATTAAAATTTCAAATGATTTGACTACTTATTTTTTCAGTAAAAAATCAAAAACTGGAAAAAATAAGTTTTTTTTGTGCCTCGATTCTGGAAGTAAAAAGACTTTATTGCCCTTGAGATATTGGGAAAAAGTAGATACTTTATGTGCCTTGGCTAAGTTCATTGCGTAACTTTCAAACCCCTATGGTTCTTAAGATATCATGGTTTCAATTTTTTTTTTTTGAAAATTTTTTGATTCCTCGTATCTCTAAAACAATGCAGTCAAGTGCTTCAAAATTGGTGATTAACCATAAAAAAAGCTATTTGCTGCTGAAATTTTGAACGATTCCGCTAAGCGGTTCGCAAGTAAAGAGCTAAAATGTGAAATCTGATTTTTCTTAAAACTTTTTCTCCCCTTATAGGGGCGTCGTTCCACATCATTAAAGTACCTCCCTATTAATTTATGTCAAAATGATATTTATATATATATATACATTAGTATGATGACGCAACATATTAATCACAAACACTGACATATTGTAAAATATTAATAATACAATTGAAATATAAATAAAACTTTTCTTTTAGTTGCCCTGTACTCAATTCCAACTTATTCGGGAATTCGGGATTTGGGAAAAATATAAAAAAAAATTTTATTTTTTATTTTTTGACAATTTAAGGTGTATCCGTTCCCTTAAATATAATAAACTTGACTATGTTTGATTGATCAGAGTTTTCTTCTATCTGTAATTTTGTTGCGGAATATATCAAACTTGCCTTTCGTTTTACTTTTTTAAAAGTTAATTCTTTTAGAGATTTTTCACAAAGCCCAAGATAATTCTTTTTGACAGCTGACCATGTATAACGTTGTTGATCGAATCGTCCACTATTCCTGAATAAATACTAAACGACTTAACTTCGTCTCTTGTTATGGGATATATAGCTGTGTTGTTATGCCAGTAGAACTCGAGGGTTAAGTTTTACTTTGCAAACTATAGCGTTGTTTCTCTGATGCTGACTATAAAAAGCATCCCTACTTCTCACTAGACTTACGCGCATTTTCACACCATTGATCAGTATTTTATACTGATTAGAGAGGTCGTATTGTAGGTGTCTGTGTATATTCTGTGTATATTCTGTGTAAAATATTCACTATTTTCCAGCCCTTTGTTCACGAGCATAGGTGCTGTGGCATTGCTTACCGCATTAGCTGGTGCATCGAATGAGCCGTTTGTGTCGTCATACCATAAACATACTGTAAGGTGTGACTATTCAGCAGCCGGAGGTTAGTTAAAAAGCGTCTTGATGAACACTCTGTAAGGATACGCGTTATTAGGCAGTAAACAATTTTCTGATTGAAGAAAACGTCAATCTATTTGCACATTGAATGCATGGAATTGTTGATTGGGCCGACTTCATCGTCTTCAGACAGTGCGGCAGTTTCATCCGCAAGTATGATTTTAGCTTGCAAATGAAGCATAGTGTGAGCCAGATTAAAGTAATGCTAGCTATCTGCCGTCACGACAGACTCTAATGTTGCGTCGACATCTTCGCTGGGAGACGACACAGGTTTATAATGTAGAAAGCTGCTGCTTTGATGGACGTTTGGGTGACTGAAAGCGTAAAAGGTTCAGCTCGCTGGACATGCATTCCGTTGAGTGAGAATGTAAAAATGCCATTTTTACCCCAAACTAAATACGCCTAGGACCAAAAATATCCGTAACACTTCTCAAACTCTGCTGCTGAGAACTTCTCTTTTTAGGCCTCTTTTTCGTTTATCTCGTGATTCTCTTCTTCCGTCCTGCCGTATGTTGTTTGCGTTTTTTGATAGAGCCGGTTGTACTCGATGTACGCGTCTTTCTCAACTGAGCCTTCGATGCTTTGCTCGTGATTTATAACCAGAGCCTTTCATCATTTCTGCTATCTTTTTACCGCCTTTTCTCTTCAATTTTTGTCCAGACTCTTTAGTACGATATTTGAACGCCTCCTTGAAATTCGAGCCGTTGTTTGCAACGTCGTCCAACACGTTGATGCCCGTGCGCACAGCCTCTTTGCCCACAGCTCTGGCACCGGAAGCGATGTACGGAAGAATTTTGTGAAATAAACCTCCGAGTCATGCACCTACACCTCGTCCGCGCTGATACGTTGAACCGGAATAGATGTGTCTCACTCCTCCACCGCCTACTTGCTCGTCGTAGTAGCGTATGTAGTGACTCGTCGTGACATGGCGTTGCTCTCTCTCTCTCTCTCTCTCTCTCTCTCTAGCGATTACGTTTAAAGTGAAGCGTGACCGTCAGCGTTCCATATTCGAATGGTATTCGCACTCCGTGCTGATCCCTTATATCTATGACGATCGAGCGAAAACTGTGATGTAAAAGCGGAATATAACGAGCAGGTACAAAATGTCTCACGATATTACTGCCGAATTTGTACTTTGCACTGTCCACGGAAACTATACGCAGTAGAGCAGCTTGAGTGTCGCCGACAGTGTGTGGCTCGCATACATCCGTGTACACGTACAGCTTATTGGGTATAGCACGGGAAAGCGATGCTGGTCTGTTTCCTAGGTCGACTACACTGCCCATTGACGATGTGACAAAGGTGCCGTTTTTTCGCCGAGTCTCGGAATCTTCGAAACCGAAAATACGGCAAATTTTTTCGTTAAACGTTGTCTGATGCTGATCATCGCAGGCACCCTTGCGCTGTAGCATGTAGTAGCCCTTTTGAAAGGGTGCAACTTCGAGACGCAGATGTTCGTGAAAGGCGGCTGATTTATTTATTTCGTTGGTTAGTTGCTCGATCTTGTCGTAAATACCGTGCGGAAAAAAAATGCGTTTCCTGCTTTGCCTTTTCCGACTGTTTAAACGTGTAAAAGGCGTCCGATTCTTGAATGTGCATGACAGTGCTCGGCACGTGAATTTCGACGAGCGCAATGGACCAACTCCCGCTGAGTCTGAGCTCGAGCGAGAGCTGCGTTGTAAAGCAACTGGTGGCGTTTTCGTTGTAGTAGGTCATACTGCTGTTGCTAGGCAGAACTAGGTAAAAATCGTTCTGGTCTATTTTTAAATGTTTTGTACTTCAGAGGCTTCGATCCACGAGTTGAATTTGTCCGGATAGCCAGCCCACTTGACGAGTAGCTACTTCTTCGAGCCACGACCCTTTGTACGAATTACGGGTTCTATTTTGAATTGCTCAGCAGCGTCCAACATGCGTTTCGTTCCAACGTGAGCGAGCTCCTCGAGATAGAAAAAGCCGTCAATCTTCTCACCGTTCAAATCTTCCAGGATAAACGTTGGTAACTGCTGTCTATTGGATATGCGCTTAATCTTGAAAACTTCCTCGCTAAAATTTTTTTCGTATCCCTTCTCGAAAGTATTTTTCGTGCAACTAATACGTACGTAAGATCCGGGCTTGTATTTATTGATTACATCTGACGCCATCTTTTCGCGATTCTTGTAAGTCGATTGCAGACGAGCTCTTTTCGCTAAATTTTCGCGCGCTTTTGCAGCATTGTAGATGCACACGTCACAGCGGCGCATCTTTGTACCGCTGTGTTGCGTATGATTGTAAGCCTCGATGATTTTCTGCACCACGTCGATGTAACGTTGCGTGTTATTGTGCGAAAAGTATCGCCACATTCGTTCGAGTATAGTACGGTTTAGTCTTTCCACCACAGCTGCTTTGATATCGGGGTTTCGAAATGTAAGGAATTTGATGTCACGTTTTTTCAAAAATTCTTGAAACGTCGAGCCTACAAACTCCTTACCCTTGTCGGATTGTAAGAGTCGCGGGACGCGACCGTTGCTGCGCTCGAGTATTCGTCCGAAGGCTGCGGTGACGTTGGCTGTAGTTTTATCGCGTAGGGGCTCCAGCTACGCGTGTTTACTCAATACATCCACCACTACGAGTAGGTAACAGTATCCGTCGTTGTGCTCTTTGATCGTGGTTAATTGAAGCAAATCGCACTCCCATATGTCGTCAATGTTGCTCACGTTGTAACTTAATCACGGAAATTTACGCTTAACGGGTCTGCGAAGAGTATAGGCGTCTTGATTACTAAGCCACTCGTATATGCGTTCTTTCTCCCGCGTGTCAGCCGCGCTAAATAATTTGCCTTTTCGATTTACACGCACGAGATTGCGCGCACCCGCGTAACCAGCCTCGTGCGAGACATCGTAGTATTGCTGCTCGTACGACAACGACGACTACGCCATGCTTAAAAGTTTGCGAGACGTAGCCACTTGTTCTTTGCTCGATTTCTCGTCAAAGCAGGCGATGCCGGTGATTCGCTGTTGCTGCTGCTGCTGTTCCTAGCGTTGTGTATTTCCATCAACGCGTCGATGCTTTCATTTTTACCAACTTTCACTATTTCCCGGTTTCCAATCAGCTTTATCGGTGTGTCGACTGTCTTGATGAATTTGGCGAAAGGTAAACGACCGATGGGCACTTCCGACTGATCCAGTGTTTTTTTCCTGCGTGCGACAACGTCGCTAATCAGTTCTATAATGTTGGAATCTTGTATGGGCCGGCCGTCTATACTGACTCTGCCAGTGCTATCCCACTTGAGACGATCACCGACAACGGTTTTCGAGTGTTTCAGCAGAAGGCGCGTTTTTTGAGCGTAACTCTTGGGTACGCTGTCGAGTATAATTTCTTCAGTCATTGGTGCCGAGTGGCCTCTTTTTCGTCGACGTCGCGCTCGTAATCGTGTTCAGCGTGACGTTCGGAATCTTTGAAAAACAGATATCGCCGCAGTACTCGTAAATAGTTTTGACATTTTTCACGCTTATCTGTAAATTTATTCGAATGTAGAGGCGTGTGCATCTTGGAATCGAGTCTCGAGAGATTATCGCCGCACGTTTGAACAGAGTTTTCACACGACTCGTTTGGTGATTGTGCTGCTGCTGCTGCTGCTGCTGGCTGAACGTTTTACATGTGCGAATACATATCTTCGGGCACGATAATCATTTTTTAGTCTTCCATTGTTGCTGCTGCTGACTTTGAATTGAATAACTTTGAGACAAGAGCCCCGATAATAGGTGCGAGTAGAAGCGGCAAAAAAGCACCACCGTGCTGTACGAGAACTCGTTTCTTCTTCTGCCAATCGCTGGCAGATTTCTTATTATTGCAAATAGTCAATTTTCTCAGCACGTTTTTGTGCTTTTTGAGTCGTCGTTTATGCGAGTCTTTGATTTTTATCACACCTTGCAAGATATTCAAAGCGCACTCGCATATGCAACGCACGAGTATCTTGTCGGCTGTGCGTAAAAGAGCCGTGCGTTGTTGGCCGTCCGTGTGACAAACAGCGTTCAGTACAGCTACTCGTTTTCTGTTGAAATGCTTGGTGTCGAGCGTAGCCACGACGGGTATACAACAGCCAGCCTGTTTCTTCTTCCTCGATGTTGTTGGCGCCATAGCTTCTCGCCTACTGTCTATGCCGAGAGCTCTGCACGCCTATTTTGTATTTTCAGTTTTTACCGAATTTCGGTACATAGGCGTACTGAATATCATCGCTTGGGAAGCCTCCTGCAGAAAGCTTGGATCTTCCTTATAAATTTGTCGCGCGACATGCCGAATCTGAGCTCTGTCGCGAGGATTTTTAAATATAACAAGATACTTTGAATTTAAACTTATGTCGCGCTGAGACTTTCCCTGGTGAAAAATATTCTGCGTCACCAGAAAGATCGACAAATTCAAATGATGAGACAAACGCGAGAACAAATCCAGAACTATATCGTTCGATGATTCTCGCATTAAGTCGTCGAGAATCAGTAATTTTTTCTTACCCCTATTCACGGAGTAATCGCTTCCCTGCGGAAGTCCCTCTCGAAACTCGATAGGTACAGCAGCACTCCCGCCAACTTTGAATTCACTGCGGTACGTCTCTTGCCACTCGGTATAGTAGAGCAGAACCCTGTGGAAGCGAGCATCGCACATCTCCGGCAGATACTCGAGAAATTTTTTCTGAAACCAGCTTTTTCCAGCTCCTGTCGGTCCTGCTATGCACGCCGTAACAGGATGCTTCCAACGCGTATCGATCTTATCGACTAAAGCGCTCTCTTCCCGAAAAGCGCTTTTTATTAATATTATTTCTCGACCCCGGGCGGCGCGGCGGCGGCGGCGGGCGCATGAGCCGCGTATACGCGTATATTAGCGGCCGCATCCGCGGACGAGCCGTCTTTAAGCGTTCATGTACGGCTCGTCTGTAAGCGTGCGATGATGATTGGGTAAAGGAGAGAGCGAGAAGGATGTTATAATTACAAGAAAAATTTTAAGAATTTTTTTTTTTTATTATAAATATATTAAACATAAGGCAGAACAATATTTACTACTTAAAAACTAGTACAAAAACGAAATTCTTAAATTTCCTCTTTTTATTTACAAACAACTTACATACTATACTTAGCTTTTGTTACCGTAAGGAAGCGATATCCCGGGAGTAACATACCTACTTAGAACTATGCTACATAATTTGACCTCTTCTCGCGTGACAACAGTGTGGTCTGGCAGTATTTTAATAGAATTAAACTTAAGATTAATGCATTCGTTCTTTCATCAGACTCAAAATAATTTTCAATCATACTCTTAATGCCAGGATAATTTATTCTCAAAGAATTCGAGAAATTTAGCGATATACCCTTGACTTTACATTTTTCGGATACCTCGCCAGTTCTCGAATTCACGGTTCTGAAGCCATACAATTTCGGACTGCCTGAGATGAAGCTCGTGATAAACGTGCCTTCGTCGATCTCGTCCCTCATATCGCCGAGCAACGAGCCTAACGGGGGCCTGTATTCTTGTGCGTTTTGATCGTTGTACACAAATATGCATGAATCAGTGTCGCAGTCCAGCGTTAGCTTGCCGAGCTTCTCCAAATACGAATATAGTTTCAAGCGGGCCAGAGTTGTCGTGTAGGCTGCTATAACTAAGTTCGTATATGGAGTAGACTCCACAGCATCGTCGATGTACTGCCAGCCGCGTACATCACCTCCTCGTTGATCAGCAGGAGCCTCAAGACCTCCTTATTTTCGGCCGTTAGAAGTTTAAGGAGGTCTTCGCGCTCCTTCACGATCACCGTCTGTTTTAAATTATCGCGCTGTCCGACCTTGCCCCAGAAATAATTCAGAGAGAGCTTCGCAACAGTGCGCATGCCAGGGTTTTTCACGATTTTTTCCAGCTCGAGCGATATCCTCTCATTCTCGCGATACTCGCGAATGTAACGCGCTTTCGATTCCGCGTCGACGCACCAAGCTGGAAATCCCGATGCTTCCTGCTTTAATAGCAAGAAAGTGTCGATGTAGCCAGCGAAAAGCCCTCCTTCACCTGTGAGCGGATCGAACTCGGTCATACTATATTGCCATATGACAAATATTTCAGTTATAGTGTAGCCGAGTTCGATGGCTTTTCGCAGCTCATCCGCCACCCAGGTTCCTCTGAACTCGCGCTGGTTCACATCCAGGTGGCAACAATCGCTCTGCCGCATCTCTTCGCAGCATGTACGACACAGTGCGAAGAGAAGTTTGCCGTGCATTCTTAGCGGCAAAAGAGGCTGATACAATTTTCTCGGCGGTAAAACCTTACATTTAACCAGCCCATCTATGGCCGAAAAATTGTTGAGATTGCCACCCGTCAGCTCATCGGACTCCTCGCCGACGTAAACCTTCGGATGACCGATCGGAAATCTGCCTCGTTTACAAATGTAAGGATAAAGCGAGGCTATATCTGTATACAGAATACGCTCGCCTGGTTTAGCATCGTAAACTGTGACGAAATTTTCGTTCCGTCCGCCGAAGAACGCGTCACGAGGATTAAGCGTTATTTTGCTGATGAGCGGATGCTCCGATACGTACTTGGCGATTTCGGGGTTTTCACGCTTGACTCTGTTAAACTCGCATTCCCAAATTTCGGGCGTCTCGTAACCGAGCTGTTGGTTCTGCGCGATTTTAGCGCGTGTACTCTCGAGCAACTCGTCGAAAGTACGATCCCAGGCATTCGTCTTGTTGCGATTGTTTTTGAAACACTCAGGGCAGCCATGCGTATAGCAGCCCTGAAATTCAAAAACAATGGGTTTTTCGGGTAGATTGGCAGATGGTAAGAATCCATCGACCAAAAATCCCTCGCGAAGCCGATATTCGCTCGCTCTGCCTGCATGCACGATTTCGCGACTGATCTCTCTCTCTTGCACTGTAGCAGCCAATCGACGGCTTTTTGCGAGTGCATGTCGGAGCGCCTATACCCGCCCCTGGGGACTATTCCGATACTCTGTGGCTATAAGAATTTTTTTCTATAGAGATGAGAGCACGCTGACGCGATTGTAGTAGCCACTACAAACGGGTCCGTGTCTCCGACCTCGAGAAAAATTTTTCTGAAAGCCACACATGCGCGAGGCAGAATCGACACATCCATGCGACAGTAGTCGACGATTTCCTTGCGGAAATCAAACACTGCGTTCGCTGCACGCATCTCACTGTGACACCGCAAGAACTGCTCGCGCTCGCTCGTAGACATAGTGTCGGGCGAATAATAGTGCCCATCTGGTATGGCGCCACGATATTCGGCGTTAGCCGACGTGTTGAAAAGGTGTGGAAAACAGACTTTTTTCGTAGTCTCACCTAAACCGAACGTAGCAGGCAAGGCGGCCAACTTTATTTGAAAATATCTGAGACTATCGATGAACTTTGTGCGACCATACCGGCTGCACAGTATTTTCTGACCATTCAGTATGATGCTTGGCGCGCAATTTATTTTACGTTCGACAAGCCGCCGTAAAACGAATTGTGCATCGTACCCTCGTGCGTTGTGCGCGATGCATATTATATTTTCAAAGTCCGTTTTGTCGCGTACTACAAGCTGTAGCAGCTGACCAACGGGATCTTCGGTAAATATATGTTCGCGCACACCGTACGAGGGACACCATTCTGCTACTGAAATGTCGTTAGTAGAACTTACGCAATCCGTGCAGACTTGCTGTGCAACGCAGAAATTCGGGACGTGCATCTTTATGCTTTCATTGCCTCGATACGATGCTTCTTGCATAGTTTCCAGATCGTAGAAAACATAAAAATACTTTTTCGCTGAAGCATAATTGTTTATCGGCTGTATAAAACAGTGCTGATTATAGCCGTGTGTCGACTTGCAATGTCGACACCAATTTTTGCCGCACTCGTGCTTACCGCGCTGCCAATTCACGCTATTGTAGCAGGTACCGCAAATCTACAGCACATCCCACAACCGCTTATTCTTCCTTTTGTACGATCCCTCAGCCGAATGGTTGCGAAAACATACATTGCCGAAAAAATTGCGATTACACGATGCGCATTTTTGCAAAGCTTCGTTTTCGCTACAGGGTGGCGAGACGAAACAGCGCGAACACAGCTGCCTACACTTGTGATACTCGATATTACTGTAGCCGCGATTGCAAAAAGTACAGAAAAATTTTGCCTTCGCAGCTCCAAAAATATTGACGATCACGTCGTAATGAAGCTCGGAGTAGAGCAAAAATATTATGGTTGTGCAGGCATCGCTACATCCATCAAAAAATGGTGCTTCACCGCTGCCCAGCGAGTCTCTCTCGTAAACAACTAAAGCTGTACCACGAGCGGTAAAATAATGCTGGAATTGACGAAGCTCTCGTACACCGCAACCTTCGCGAGGTACAAGAACACCGGCATCCTGGCACAATTTCACAGCTCGTTCGTGTTGTAGCTGCCTACGACTGTCGCGGATGATGTTCCACTCGGCTCACATCGCCGGGATATCGTTCGCCTGGAGCGCGATTTTCGCCTCGCCTACGACGAGCTCTCTCGGCAGACAGAGATTGTCACGATTGCTGATCTGGATGAGGGAGCGTTGAGAAACGCTGTCGACGGTCAAGTTTTTCCGTCGAGAGCCACCTGCAATTACAGGCATCTCTAAGACGGTCAAACAAATGGTAAATGACTCGTCGACTCGAAAATTTGCGTTACTCTGGACGAGTCCAGACACCACAGACCATTAATCGTCGCCAGTCAGCGCGCTCGTGAGACGATACGAAAGCCCGGCCGACCCGTTGGCGAAATATTCGCTCGTGATTGAAACACCGACGCGATCGCTCCCGCTTCTGATTAGAATTAGCAAATACTCATAAATATCGCGTATTGCTAACTCAACCCAGCTGAGCATGTTGATCCCACGCGGAGGTGTTTTAATCCGTAGCGTCAGACGGCGAGCGTCTGTACGGAATTTCCGTACGCGATGCACCATATTCGCGATTATTGCGAAGCGACGAAAACGCACATCGTCACGAGCTTCCTCCTCATCCTCCTCCTGATCCGAATCAGAAGCTGCTGCAGAACCGCCGCTTATTATACTATTATTCGGCGACGGTGCCTCTTCGCTTGAGGTATCGCCACCGTCGCCGCCGCCGCCACCGCCTACCTGCGATATGCCGTTAGATGTGCTCTCCTCGAAGATCGAGTGACACGCATCGTAGAACCCAACCTCCTACAGCATCGATAATGTTGGACTCAGCAGCACTGTTGAAGAGTCCGATGATACTGCCGGCGATGATGGGCCCTCTTCCTCACTGCTGCTGATGTTATCGTCGTCGACTGTAAAGAACAGAGCCTTCATTCTTCTGCACGACTGTGGTAGCTTCGAATGACGTCGCTGAATAAGTCAGACATCTCGAAGGCAGTCATAGACAATAATACGTCTTCTGAATTTTCAAGCATGTTGTTTAGCCAACGTATTTCCTGAGCACGACCGTTATTTACAATTCGCAGCGCAGATGTTTGAAAAATCACAGCCGCGTCATTTTTCGGAACTGCCTCCGTACAGGGATCCATGCCTTGATTCAGCCGGCGTCTGATAACTTTTAAGAAAATTACTAAATAAAATGTAACTTAATTTTGTTGATGCGACGGTCGAACGAGCTGTGCTGATCGAAGCGAAGATAGGGATTCATCACCGAAACTTCGTCAGCTGTCTCTTCCCGAGTCGCAAAGTTCTCGAAAACCTCGGCCCTCGTAGGACCAAACTCGGGAGCAGGCTCGTAGCGGAACGAGAGCAGAACCATCGCAGCTTCCATCGTTGGCTCGCTACCTCTCAGCGGTGCTGGAGCGCCCGCTCTGTAGACAGCCTGCTCGTAGACGCCAGGCCGATCATCGAAGTGATTGCTGTCCTCTACCTCGCTTTCATCATCAGCCTCCATGAACTCCTCCATGAGCTCCTCTACAAGAGCTTGTATCTTATCTCGCTCCTGCTGTGGAGAAGGAGGTGACGATACAACAAACAGTGTTGCGTCGCTGTCACTCTCCTCAGCGTCCTCCTGCAGGGTAATTCGGGCTATGAAAAAAAAATAAGTATTATTATTTTTTTTAAATTAATTGTAGGGATCAGTGTAAACACTTACCATGTTCCTCGATTATATGCCGCAGGTAGTACACGTCGCGTGCACCGCGCTCCACCAAGAAACTGCCGACGATTTTTATCACGATACTCGAATGTCGAAAGTATTTTTGATAAGACGCTGCGATCCAACGGTACGCGCAATGTGTAAGCAAGCAGCGCAGCTCGCGGCGCAGCCTCTCCTCGGACATGCGGTGAACGCGCACATACCACTCACGAGTACACTTCCTCTGCACAGATAAGTGACGACCCTTGAGCGCGTTGGCTACGCGCAGAGACTGATGGCTGCGCTGGCTTACAGAGGAGTTTTGTAGACGGCTCAGGGCTGATTGGAAAATATCACGCCCTTTTTAGGAGTGATTTCAACGAATAAGAAGTATCGCAAAGTAGAGAAATCGTGAAAGAGGGGGGATTTCGTTTTAAAACAAAGTGTAGCTCATATTACAGCCATAGCTGAGAAATCGGGGCTGCAAGCAGTGATTGGAAGAAATGAATCCGATACCGTAGTCGGTGTTTGCGCATTAGGTACGTAGCAGTCATAAGGCATATAGAGAACGTCTCAGAGAACGGACCGTTGCCAGCGCTAGATCCGCTAACATGGACCGAACAGATTTTTATTACTCTGCGGCTGACTCTTTTAATCTCTCTCTCTCTCTTAACGGAGACCTGCAATCTTTTGTATAAACAGTTTACACTAACTCTCATGTGTCTAGCGGAGATCCGATGATTCGATCTCTGTGTTTAGTTTTGAAAACTAATCCGTTGGCGATAACAAAGCCCGACTTCATGATCACACGATACTTCCTTTAGATGATTCGCCACGTAGCAGTTATGAAGCAGATAGCGAACATCTCAGAGAACGGAGCGTTGCCAGCGCTAGAGCCGGTGACACGGACCGATCAGATTTTTATTATTCTGCGGCTGACCCTTTAAATCTCTCTTACCGGAGACCTGCAATCTTTATACAAACAGTTTACACTTACTCTCAAATGTCTACCGGAGATCCGATGATTCGTTCTCTGTGTTTTGAAAACTAATACATTGGCGATAACAAAGCCCGAGTTCATGGTCACACGATACTTCCTGGAGCTGCTTCCCGAGACACTGAGAACCTTTTTTGCGCTCTCAACCGTCTCCGATTTTTTCTGATAAGCCCGCGCTGGATCTCAATTGTATACAAATAATCAGCCAGTCATAGTGTAGCGTTACCGCAACGGTCTCGCATTCTTAAGGCAACAAAAAAGTTGAAGATGTGGGATATCCCTCTGCTTTGCCAACGGCTTACGCTTGTGACACGGCTCGCACCGATCAGTTCGCTCTGAGTCCCTACAGAAAGCACACACGTGGCCACCATCATGGCAGAATTGAAAAAATTATCAGCCCAACGCGATGCGCTTCACGCAAGTATCGAAGCTAAAAAACGTGCAATGGAGAAGCTGAACGGCCAGCTCGAGTGCTATCAGCAGAGAATGCTGGACATGTCAGCGCTGTTGCAGCAGAAACAGCAAGAAGCCGAGCTAAAGGCTTCTCTGGCTGTACAGTTTGTGCCGATCAACGTGAGGTGCAGAGTGTGCATCAAAATGACTTCGGAGCACGACGTGTGGCAGCAGTATTGGAGGTGCCTTCTCATTCGCTGCTAGAAGTGCAACGGACAGCCCTGCCCGTGCATCCTGGATATGGATTCGCCGAGATCGCCTTCACCTCCACCAGCAGACGACGAAAACGACGGCGCCGACAACAACATCCAAGGTACGCCACCGACAGCACCCCGCAACCGCAGCAGCGTACCTTTAGACTTTCATCGGATGCCTACTCCGCCGGAAGAGTTGGTGCCTGGTTTACTGCGAGGAGGGCCCACGCGTCAACTGCGCCAACAATGCGCCACTCGCAAGTGTAGGTGCATCGCTTGCTTGTAATTTAATGTGTGTGTGTGTGTCTGTGTGTATGTACGTTCGTTTATTTTTTATTGTAAACATTTTATCATTCGACACGTACGCGTTTTTTCGTAAATAAAAATAGTGTGCCATAATTTCTCTTTTTTATGTGTACAAAACCCCCTACTCCCATCAACGATTCCCAAAGCCGAAATTTAGAGTAGGCTTTGCGGCACCGTGTAGTAGAGTTATATATACACGCGTTTATTTCGATGCGAATCATTCGCCAGGCGACCGGCAAAGCAACAACTCTCGACCATGGGGCAGGAGCAGAACAAAGAGCAGCAGAAAAAGGTTCCACGTGGGAGGAGAGACAGCCTTTCATGAGAACAAAGGAGCCAAGAAAGCAGAATAATCAATCGTCGTTCTCAACCAACACTTTCTCGTATCCAGAGAAAAGTGGATATAATAATCTCTCAAAAAATCCTCCTCCTCGTACTCCTCCTCGTCACAGAATCAAAAATCATTTTCCTCAAACACCTTTTCGTACCCTGAAAAAGACGGCTACAGCAAGCTAATACGCTAATTGCGATAATAGATATTTCAAAAAACAATCGGCCCTTTTCAGGGCCACCATATAAATTATATACGTGAAACAATCTCTCTCTTTACAGCGCAGAAAGGATCAGAGCTGACGCAAGGGCAATAAAAGCCAAACACCAGGTATACGACAGGTAGACGGTGGCTTTGGCGCGCGCGAGTATCGCGTAGAGAGGAGAGAGAGAGAGAGAGAGAGAGAGAGAGAGAGAGAAGCGAGTCCGGTACAGCTGTGACCCGTGTCAGAGGGGCTACTATAGTGTAAAAGGAGAGGGGACGGGCTGCTATAGCGTCAGTTGCTCGGGACCGGTATGGAGTAGAGAGCGGAATAGAGAGAGAGAGAGAGAGAGAGAGAGAGAGAGAGAGAGAGAGAGAGA
>QLSS01000252.1:39137-60093 GCA_024372645.1 Trichomalopsis sarcophagae
AGAGAGAGAGAGAGAGAGAGAGAGAGAGAGAGAGAGAGAGAGAGAGAGCTCGGGGGCTACTATAGTGTAAAAGGACGGTGTGCTATAGCGACAGTCGTCGTGGCCGGTATGGAGTGGAGAGACTTGAGTCTGCTATGGCGTAAAAGGGGGAGGGCTGGCGGCTCGTATGCGGGATATAGCTTTTGTTTACTAATTATTTATAATTATTTATAAATAAACAAAGTAGTTCACCCATCGATGACAGACTCTTAAATTAGCGGTCGTAAATCATGTTTATTGACCTTATCAGCTACTGTTTATATAAACATTGTGTTTGTTTACATAAACACCTGGCGCCAGCCACGATAGTGGTGACGTCAGTTAGGCTACGCCCCTGTCTCTCCATAGTGGCCCATATACTACTACTAATCGTGACATACCGTTGCACTCTCTTTCTTTTTTTTGGGGTTGCTCTTGCGATGTGTGTGTTGGCTTCTCTTTGCTTCTGCATATTGTGCCTGGTTCTGCTACTTCTTTCCTTCGTGTGTAGTGTTTTCGAACTTGTTGTGTGTGCAGTAGTACGGGCTTCCTATCTATCTATTGGTCGTAATGAAGTAATCACAGTCTCTCTGCAATTCTTGCTGTTCTGTGAACAATTGTTTCTAACCTAAACATTTTTGTCGACTAAAAGTATAGAGGATCGCAAACCTCGATTCGACAGCAGTGACATGTTTAATTGATCAAAATCGCCACAGTTTTTCACACTTAAATAGATCAATAAATTCATTCCTGTTCTTTCGATCCGTCACCTATCGAAATCACTGTAAATTAATCAATTACTATCTGATAGTAAATTATCAACCCTGGATAATTTATCAAGTGGTGCGGTATTGCCACGAAGGCGAGTCTGTGACGCCTGCGGCGACCGAGATACTATTTACTTCTATATTGGGTTTTCAAAATTTCAATTTATTGTGTATGTATAGAGTAAACCGCATACATGTTCACTCAAAGATAGGTTTATTCAGAATCTCAGTTATTCTTTACAATCAATAATATAAAGTTGCTTGAAAAACAATAGAACTTAAAAGAACGTTAATTAAAATATACTAAATTTCCTCCCTCCTTTATAAAAATTTCTTGAATTATCAAGATGGAAAGTAAATAGTTCATGATTAGCGTATTCGAGATGATCGTCGAATCGATATTTCCAATGATGTGTGTTGAATTTATTAGGAGCATGAGAATGCTTGGCACACTTAGCAAAAGATTCAGCAATAAGTTCAATATCTGCATCAATTCCTGGACAGTAAACAAATGATCATGCCAAACCTTTTATTTTGACGATGCCCAAATGCGCCGAATGAATGCCGTTTAAAATTGCTTGACAGAGAGACGATGGAATCGCAAGTCGATGCTTAAAAATCAAGCAATTTAACGATATCCATGACGAGAAAGATCTTGACCAGCTTCGAGTGAATGAATAATTTTACCTTGGTTAGAATCTTTACGAGTTTCCTTCGCAATCTAATCTGCTCGTACAGAAAACTGATTAATCTGGTCGATAATAAATGTATAAAAAAATCAAGTTCTAAAATTTCTTCAATAGCGTCAACCGTTAAAGGAAGTGGAGAACGTGAACAATAATCTGCATTTGCATAAGCTTTAATTGGCTTGAACATGATATCGTAATTGAAAGGAGCTAAGTAATTAGCATAATTAGCCATTTGACTGATGCAAAGAATAGGAAGTAATTTTTCGGGATGAAAAATCAGTGTCAATGGCTTGTGATCTGTAAACAGCGTAAAATTACGAGCGTATAAATAATTGAAAAATTCTTGACAAGCCCATACAATAGCTAAAGCTACCTTATCGATTTGAGGATAGCGTTGTTCAGTAGCAGTTAATGTACGGCTTGCATAAGCAATTGGCCTTTCGATTCTGTTGCTAAGTTTAAGTGATAAAACAGCTCCAAGACCTAGTTTGCTTGCATCAGTGTCGAGTATGAGAGATAAGGATGGGCGGTGGCAGGACTTAAGGAGAAATAAGAATATTTTTGACCTCTTCGTATGCTTTATCAGCAGTTGGCGATCATTAAAAAGATGATGTAAGAAGCATGTCTCGAAGTGGTCGAGCTTTTGTAGCTAAATCAGGAATAAATAAATTGTCGTACGTAGCTTTACCAATAAACAATTCTAGTTCTTGAGGTGTAGAAGGTTTAGGTGCATCACGAATTGCCTTAATGAGAGAATCAAATTTATGAATTCCTTGTGTATCTAGTTTATGGCTAAAAAATTCTACAGAATTTGTAGCGAAAACACGTTTACGTCAATTGAGACGAACACCATTTTCAAGAAGATGGATCAAACACGTTTCCAAAATAATCAACAATTCTTCAAAAGTTTCAGCCCATAAAATAATGTCATCAAAAAAATTTTCAACGTTTTTTATACCTTGCAAGATTTCTTTTAATCGACATTGCCAAACTGCAGGAATATTAGATCCGCCGTAAACAGATCGTGTACAACGAACCAACCCATGTGTAGAAATATCGAGGGTCAAAGCATAGCTGTACTCGTCATCAGCGGTGTAATGGAAACCCCGATTCAATTACGCGCCTACGACGCCAATTTAAGTAGGTCACACAATTTTTACGCACGAAACGAGAAACACACATACGTGAGAGACTCGCGAGAATCGTCATCGCAGTAGCCGCAAGAAGCAGTATTTCCCACCACAACGTATTCCTACAAAAATAGGATTAGAGGCGTAACGACAAACCGCGCTCTAGGCGAAGATCATTTCGCTAACTCTAAGAAAAAAATGACGGCGACGAAATAAAATGATGTCACTAAGCGATTCGCGATATTCCTCACGAAAAGCGACGAAAATTAAAATAGCTATGCGTAGAGCAAGCATCGGCTGAGCACGCTCTCCCGAAAACGAATCGGGAAAAGCTACACATGACAGTACGCAGGCGACGAATAGCAGCAGGAGAGCTGTCACAAGACGCTTTTCCTAAAAACTCAAGGTAATAAAAATTTTACGAGGTCACGCAAAGTCAAGAGGAAAGTCGTGAGAATGTTAGGCACTCCTAATATGGAAAATGAATGCTACAGAATTTCCAGTATATAAAGGCCGGGAGCAAAAGGGTGCATATCGTCAGTTTTCTTGAAGTCGCCTTACAGGTCGAATCGCTGCAAGTCACCAGACCACTAAATTCGAACCAGCTTATAAGTTAACATTGAATCGCTACCAGTCGCGAGTAATATCCGTTAAAAAAGACTCTCTGAAAAATATAGACTTGTGGGAATAGTTGAATTACTCGGGAAAACAGACAGTTTTACCTCTGTGGTACCAAGTTGTATAAGTGCCACGATCACTGAGACATATCATCCTCTCTCGTCGCTAATAAGAGAGACAAGACATCAAGGCGCCCATCTGTCTGCACCCGCTCAAAGGAGTAACGAGCTGAAGGGATCCGAAACGCATACCAGCTTGACCGCACTGAAACACCGACGCCAGGCTCGAGGAGCGACAAGGACCTACAGCTGCAATCTCCTGCCGCTCGCATCTCTACACACACACACACATACACACACACACACTCATGCATATATACACTACAAGGTACTTTTCTCTTTTCTCTAATATAAGTGAAATACATTATAGTAGTTGCTTTAAAACTTAACCCCGTCTAAGTGATTTCGTTATCCGAATCCCTTTCCCCCCAAAATGTGCGTAAATTTTAGCTCCTTTTACTTTGTTGATGATGTCATTAAGTTTTGTAATAGGGCATTCATATATTATTATACGCAGATTCAAGGTAGGTTTGTAATTGCTAGTTATACGAATATAAAGGTGGAAGAGTAGAAAATGCATTAACCTCGATTAGAGAAAATACTTCGGTGCCATCAATTTGGTGACTAAATTGTGCGATCCATTCACGACCAAATAAGGAATCGTAAGACCGTTAAATAACGTAGATTGGAAGTTGACGAGATGTAGAACCAAATGATACATTAACACAGCAAGTAACGATGCAGTTGAGGCGATGTTGCGAGTAACTCATGAATTTCTTAGAAGTTAGCTGCAATTGAGAATTGGGTTTGAGGTTACAAAGTGTATCGTTACCTATGAAACCATATAATTCACCAGAATCTAATTCCATATTTAATTTGGGGCCTTCAATGAGTACTTGAAGTATTTTCTTACCAGAAGAATCAATAACGTGGATTACTTTGACTGCGTTGAAACAAGTCAATGTATCTATTTGTTGTGTAGTTATTCAGAACTTTGTATATGAGAAGTAAAAAGTGAAAATGAAGGTCTGAAAACTTTCACTATATGCTTACGTTTTTTGCATTTATGACACTCAGAAGTGCGAAATAGACACTCACTGCGTTTGGGACGTTCTCCATATCCATAACAAGCGTACTAACATTGTTGTTCGCCATGATCTTGTTTCCGATAAGCACTGCGCGATGTATGCAAAGCATTCCGTTTATACTTGAAATGCGTTGTTGAATAAAATAGTGCATGTATCTTAATAGAAGTAGAGATAACCTCATCTGCTGTTTGACAAGTCGACTCCAATGTTTGTGCTATTTCATAAGCATCCTTGAATGTAGTAGTCTTTTTGGCGATTATTTCGTTGCGCATATCCCGATCAGTAAAATCATTTAGAAGCTGCTCAATCAGTATCCTGTCGAGAAGTGTGTTGTATTCGCAGAGCGTAGCTCCTTATTTCAATCGTAGTGAGAAATTAGCAATGGATTCATTTTGTAGTTGTACAATTTGTCGGAACTTAACACTTTCTGCACATATATTTTTCTTGACGTAGAAATGTGCAATTAAAACAGTGCGAATTTGTTGATACGTACGACTTTTTGATGTATCAGGAGCAACAAGAATTTTCAGAGCATTATTTAGCACCCATATATACTTGAGCAAAATTACCATATTCTTGTAATCCCTACTCGAATCTCTTGAAATAATCGTCGACTGTCGTTCCGTCGGACGAACGATATTCTTGATACTTGAACGGAGGAGCTTTGGGTTGAGCTTGAGAAGTAGATTCAGGCTGGTTTATAACAGGAGTGGTAACTTGTAGAATAGCAATCCTCAGAGCATCCACCAACGCCTTTGTCACATCAGCAATCAATGTAGTAGAAGGTTCCTCTACGTCTGACATGGTTAAGTTGACTTCGTAATAAAAATATGTAGTTTTCGCTATTTTTCTCTGAGTGGTATTCTAGTAGAATACAGGAAATCAAGTAATTGGCGTATTTTCGAAACCAATTCTTACACCAAAATATTGTGTATGTATAAAGTAAACTGCAAAGATGTAACTCAAAGATAGGTTTACTCAGAATGACAATTAGTATTTACAATCAATAATAAAGTTGCATGAAAAACAATAGAACTCAAAAAACGTTAATTGACATATACCACACAATTTATTAGGTACAAATATTTACATTATTGTATCTACATTTTTGAGGCGTATAGTCGTACTTGTATGCCTAACTATGATTACTAATTGATATGTTGAAAAAATAGCTTTATTTACAATAAGTAAGCATTTCTTAACAAAAATATTAGAATCAGTTTGAGATTCTTCAGCCCAACATGTTTAGACTATGAAGTTAGCTGCACACAGCTAGTGCTAAGACCGTAAATTTAGCCGCACGTATTGCTTTCTTACATACTTACACAGAGCAGCGGGGTTACGGATGCAATCCCACGTACAAAGACCAACAGGACTACAGGTGTCATTTCATTTTCCTATTTATTAAAAAGTGACGCAGTAGTGGTAGCTGATGACGACGTCTACGTAGAGTACATCGTAATTTTTATTATCTACGTGTAAAAATCATTCATGAGCAGTGTCTAAGTGTACAGGATGGCCGATGACGAGGTCTAGCCAGTTAGCGACGAGGTTTTTGTGGTCTAAGTAAATAAACCATACAAGAACGGCGCCAAGGTGTATAGGCTGGCCAATGACGAGGTCTAGGAGGTGCGCTCTGTAGTTTTTAGTGTCTAGGTAAATATATCATATGAGGACGGTGTCTAGGTGTACAGATTGGCCGATGGTGACGTATAGGTGGTGCGCTTCATAGTTTTTGGTATCTAGCTTAATAAAGCATATGAGGACGGTGTCTAGGTGGGCAGGTTGGCCGATGATGACGTCTGGGTACTGCGCTATGTAGTTTTTGTTGTCTAGGTAAATAAATAACATAAGAACTACATATAGATGTACAGGGTGGTCGATGACAAAGTCTAGGTAATATTTGCGACGCTGTGCCTCCCAACACAGGTGCGCAACACCTAGCGCCTCGCATGCGCTAGGATTTTTCTTGTTTCGTGGGATTTGACGCGACCGTCACGTTTGGGAGAACGCTAGGGAGAGGGGAAAAGAATCACGCAACGGTTATCACTTTATTGCTCTTATATTTCGCCCAGCCCTTCCCTACAATGCGGTGGCAATCATGCCTCCCGCGCACAATGTAGCCACGCAGGGCTTCTGTTGGCGCACTCACGCACGAGCCGCACTCGTGCAGCAGACGGCAGGCCTTAGGCCCAGGTCCAGTCCGTTGACGGTTGGCTCTCTCTCTCTCTCTCTCTCTCTCTCTCTCTCTCTCTCTCTCACTCTCGCGCACGCTGGCTCGACGCCTCGCGTGGATGACGTCGAGGTGTGCGCCCGCACCGCACACCACTCTCCCGTCTCACTCACTCTCCTCTCTCTTTCTCTCTCTCTCTCACTCTCGCGCACGCTGGCTCGACGCCTCGCGTGGATGACGTCGAGGTGTGCGCCCGCACCGCACACCACTCTCTCGTCTCACTCACTCTCTCTCTCACTCACTCTCTCTCTCTCTCGCTCTCTCTCTCTCTCTCTCTCTCTCTCTCTCTCTCTCTCGCTTACTCGCTCTCTTCTCTCGGCTTCCGGTAGACGTCCGTCGGTGCTCCCGTCGTCGTCTCCAGGACTCCTCCCGGACCTGATGGCGGCTGGCGGCTTCGGCTCTCCCACGCCGATGTTGCTGGCTGCTCTCGTCCTTTGGATGTTGGTGGCGGACTGGCCGGCCTCCTCCCTCTCGTCAGGATGGTCGCTGGCTCGTCCGGGCGTTGGCACTTCCTAGTGCCAACGCGCTGCACCTAAAACACACGCGCACTCTCGCACTCTTGGGAGACCCTCCCAATCTCCTCTATTCGTCGACCTCGGGTCGACGAGCAGAGGAGGACGCACTCAACTCTCACAAACGTCGACGTGCTACGTCGACAGTCGTGAGAGAACTCTCGGATTTCTCCGCTCGTTCTCGCGCTCACTCTCCTCTCGTGTTCGTCGGGCCCGCGCTTCTTGCTGGCTCCCCATTGGCTGCCAGTCCGCGCGGATAGCAAGCCGCGCATCGGCGCCCGCTGATTGGCTCGCGACATGCGGAGGACCTTTCAGCGCGCGCGCCGACGAGGCTCGCTCTCGCGCCAACGATGCTCACTTTCGCGCCGACGATGACGGTTAGCTAGCCCGTTCCCCGAACTTGAGGACAGGCCGGCGCCGACAACAACACGTCGACTCGCTTGTTTCTTCCTCGCACTCAGGGCTTGGCCGCATCGAACGAGGTTCCTCGTCTCGACGCGGCTGCGACGTTTGCAACGTCGCATATTCTCCGCAGTTTTTGGCGTCTAGGTAAACAAAGCATATGAGAACGACGTCTACGTGTAGAGGTGGAATGAAAACAAAGTATAGGTAATGCACTCCGTTGTTCTCGACGTCTAGGTAAATAAAGCATATAAGGATGGCGTTTAGGTGTACAGTGAAGTCGATGACAAGGTCTAGGTGATGCGCTTCGTAGTTTTTGGTCTCTAGGTAAATGAAGCATATGAGGACAGCGTCTAGGTGTACAGAATAGCCGATTGGAGCAGCTGTTTTTTTTATCACGGCAGTCATCATGGAGTCTACTACATTGTTTGTTGATTGTATCATATGCAGACTGAGCCTTTTTTATGTATTAAGACATCAGCTGTATTTACTCGGTGTAAAACACATCCTAGGACTATATCAGCTGTGTTTTGAAATATTTGCTGACTGCTAGCAGAACAGCAGAACGGTCGCTCTGTCCTTCTCAGACGCATTGATTTTAACATGCCCATAGGTGGCGCGCGGGCGTGCAATATTTGATTTCAAATAAATGTCCCTACGTATCCATTAGAGCCTTATATAAGAAGCGAAAGTTGAAATTTATCTCGAAAAGAAAAAAAAAAATATTATCAATACGCACTAATTTATTTACTAAAATATGTATGAGGAGCATAATATACGTATATACTACGGTAAAAGAATAGTATTTTCAACATTCACAATAAAAATTTTATTTAGAGTGAATTTATAAAACTTAAAATTAAAATTATTAGTCGCATTAGACAACAAATAAAGAATACGCAGTTTTACGAAAAAACGATAGAAATTTTGTTTTAGTATTTAACTTTGTGGGAAATTTTTTCCCTGATAAATGGGTTTTAGGAGCGTGTTCTTCGAAATATTTTCTGTCAAAATAAGCAATATAAAATTGATTTTTTCGAAGTTTAAAGGTGTTGTGTCGTCGTAACTTTAAGTTAAGTAAGCCCTTGATTGAGAAAAGCCCGCTTTAGTGATTAAATGGTTTTTTTATTCATCTTAATTTAAGTGCTTTCAGTGCAGTTTAAATTTAACTTAATCTAACCGCTTATTCCTCTCCTTGAAAAAAAATTTACAAACCTTTTAAAAATTTTTTTATAATAATTTAAATAATAATTTAATAAATATATGCATTTTTTATGGCATTCCGAGACTTTAATCTATATTTAGAACAAGCTTACCCACTGGTATCAAAGTATACAAGGAAATGTTGAAAAAAACTGTTAAAAAAATAGTTGGGCTCCATATACGCGACCCATATAGCCCCCAAGATTTTGGCATTATTACCTGAAGGTTTAATTTTCGGAATAGCCAGATTAGATAATATTGTGGAAGGATTATATAAACTTTATAAATTTTCGAACAATATTGCTAAGGACCAAAATGTCCGTTTTTTATTGTAGCGTTTATGCGGAAACCCCTGAAGCATCCAATCTTGCCTCAATATTGCATATCCAGATTGCACAACATGGAATATAATACTGCTGCAGACATTAGGCTAATACAATATGTCACTAACATAGCTACAATGTTAAAGAATTTTTGCTCAGATTGCCCAAAAGGCGATCGCAAGAGGAAAGCTTAAAGTAGGTTGGGTTAATTGCAAAATCAAATGCTATAAATGCCTGGGTCTTAGATACATCGCAAAAAAGTGTACAAAGATGTACAACAGAAGTACAGTACCTACTTAACCAGTATGTCTGCGAGAAAGAGGTAGGTGTAGCTATTATGTACGAACAATATAAGGATCTAGACAAACCATCGTGGGACACTACGGGTAAAGCAGTGATCTAGGCATGTAGAAAAGTTGCTTTCTGTGGAAAAATGGAGACCCATGGAGAAGGATTTATACGGGCTAAGGTAGTAAGTATTACTGTTTACAGCTGCTACGTTTTACCTAACTCTCCAATCAAGCAGTTTGAACTATTGCTAGATCGGCTTATACAAGACGCAGTCTGAAGGAAACTGGTACTGATTGCAGGTGACTTTAACGCTTGGGCTCTGGAGTGGGGAAGTATAAGGACTAACTACAAAGGTCAAATACTCCTAGATGCAATCGCGATCCTGGATATGGTCCTAGTTAACCAGCAATGCACCTACACATTTAGAAAAGAAGACGCAGGGTCTATTGTCGATCTGACGTTTGTTAGCAGCAGCCTTATTGGCTCAGTTACTTCATGGACAGTAAGTGAGCGCTACACACATAATGATCACCAGGTCACAATAATTGAGGTAGGAATATCAAAACAGGACCCTGCGCAAGTACAACGACGAATAGAGTTAGTTGAAAAACGAAGGATTATGATAAGAAGATGTTCTTGTTAGAACTAGAAGAAATTCAACTGTCTGGAACGGCAAACAGCTAGGCGGAGCAGGTGACGGTAAACTCAAGCATATGACGCTGCTATGCCTCGAAGAGTGGTGGTGGGACAATGAGATTTGAGTGCACGTAGCGTGTGCTACTAGGCCAGAAAATGAAAACAACGGGCAAGGAATAAATACTATAAAACTGGTATAGGCAAGGAAATAGTAAATGTGAGCGAACAAGAAATGAAGGACGCTAAAAGAAGTCTTAAACAAAAAATTTGCGAAAACAAACGATGGTGCCTTAAGGAATTACAATTCGGTCGGATGGAGTGAAATACACGAGGCACTCCGGAAGCAGGATGTGCCCTTATATATAAGAAGAGTGATGTCTAGGGTCATGACTACTTGAAGGACAGAATCTTATTATATGACACTGATGGCGGTACCAAGACGTATAAAGTTACGAGAGGCATCCTCCAAGGGTAAGTACTTGGCCCACTGACTTGGAACATCATGTACCACGGGGTACTAAAGCTATAATTACCGGAAGGAGCAACAGTCGTGGGATTCGCTGATGACATGGCAGTAGTGGTGGTAGCGAATTATAAAGAAGAAGTGACAGACATAGCTGAAGAGTCAACCCGTATAATATGGGTCTGGAATTAGCCGGTCACAAAACGGAAGTTATTCTTATTTCCAGTAGGTAGAAGATAGAGGAAATCACATTGACAGTGGATGAACATGAGATTGTTTCTCAACCAACCATCAAATACTTAGGCATTACCATCGATACAAGTTTTAAACAACACCTGGAAGTAGTCAATGATATAGCAGCAAAAATGAGCACTGCTCTATCACAATTAATGCCAAATATAGGAGGGCCAACTCAGAAGCAAAGGTTCCTCTTAGCCAGTATAAACACATCGATGTACGCTGACTAAGTGCAAATACTATACGAAGTTCCAATATGGGCAGATGCTATGTGGCTGAAATCGTATGCACAAAAGTTGACTACCGAGTATAGGGGAAGTGCACTAAGAGTGGCATACGATTACTGTACGGTATCAGACGATGCTTTCTGCATTATAGCAGGCATGCAATCCATTGACTTTTTAGCTTTGGAAAGAAAGGACGTATTCGAAGATAGGAGACGATCGAATGACGAAAGACAGAAAGAGATCTAGGATGCCTTAAGAAAAAAGATGATGGCTGAATAGCAAACAAGATGGACGCTAGTGGCAAGGGGCGATGAACTCATCGCCTCATACCAAGGAAAGAAGACTGGATTGGAAGAAGACATGGGAGAGTTACTCTACGCAGTTTTTGACCGGGCACGGATATTTCTGGGCGTACCTGGATCAGTTTAAGCTAGACGACCGTCCGAACTACCTAATATGTTGCGATGCAACAGAGGATGTCGAGCACGTCTTTTACGAGTGCTTTTGATATTATCAGGAGAAGAACTTGAGAGTTATCTTCAGACCACAGTAACTCCTGAGTCGATTATGACGGCCATGCTGACTTTAGCGGATGGATGGTGCGCAGTCAGCAATTATGCAGCAGACATTCTCAAGAAAGTCATAAAGGACAAAGAAAACCGAAGACAAAGAAGCTGAGTATGTACATGTGTGTGTGTGTGTGCAACGCAGAAAATGAAGGATGACTATAGTGATGACAACCACATCAACCAAAAGCGGGCAAAGGCCTTTCGCCCACCGCAAAGGATTGCTTGACGGTGGTATTGTGGGGTTTAAGGGTATAAAATATGGAACACACACACACATACACATGCATATATTAGTGTTGAAATATCAAAATATTTAAACTTATGTACAATTCTAATTGTATCTAATACTAAAAATCACACCAATATAACTCATTTTCAAGAATGTACATTTGAATAAATGTTTAACGCCGTATACAGTTAAACACACTTCAACGTTAATGTAACAGTTAAATTTTAATAATAATATAATCCCTCAAGTTTCTCAATATTAATTTTATCAAAATTAAATTTGAATTCATCAAATTCTTTTGCATGGGTCACGTTTCTTATAATTTTAATTTCAGCAAATATTTCAAAATAAATTTTATCTATATAGCCTTTTAATATTAGAAAAAATGATAAATTGAATGTATCATACATTCTAATTAAATGTTCTTGCATTTTACTAATATTAAATTGAACATTGCGTGAGAAAAAATTAAATACAATAGCGACTGCAAATTCTATAGCCAAAACATCGCAATCATAATAATTAGTCTAATATTGTAATTGTTTCTGGTGTAATATATGAATTTATACAGTCGTAATACTATTCAGAAATAGAGAGCTACCGCACCGCGCAAGCCTCGCGTCTATACTCTAAGCGTCTATTATATACCATACCACAATTCGTGTGTAGAGTCAGACTATGCTCTACTGTACTCCACACTATCTCTCTGCTGTTAGACTCCGATGTGAGCGGATGCATTCACCGAGGCTACTACAGACTATTACTTACAATATATCACATTATTATTTAAACCTCACAGTGGTAATTTATTTATCCACTATTCCAACATGGTAGCAGAGCGTTGGAAACTTCAATTTTGATTTGTTACATTAACCTTCGGGAAAATGTAAAAAATCAAGGGGGGTTATAAAGAGAGGTTAGAAGATAAGCTAGTGGAAAAGTAGTTAACGGTTATCGTTAACAAAGTGAATCGCACAGTGAAAAATTGAGCAGTGAAAAAGAAGGCGAAAATTTCTCAAAAAAATTATATGCTTGTGAAGCATTGAATTCCGATTTTTTGTGTCAAAACGTCCGTCGAAAAAAAAAAAATTTCAAGTGAAGATTAACCAGTTAAGAAAAGATTAAAGTCAAAAAATATATGCTTAGTGACGAAGATGGCGTTGACAGGTATTAAGCAATAAGAAGAATTTTGAAAATTAATAAAGATTTAAGTGCGATGTCAATAGATTAAAGTCGGCAAGTGAAAAACGTAATAACGTACTAGTACAGAGCACGTGGCAATTTCGAGGTTAAGCACATGTTCTCGTGGCTTAAATATACAGTAAAGCAAGAGAATGAATTAGATGCTACAGATATTGAATTAACAAAGAAATTAAGATATAAGATTTAGAAAAATATTTTTAAAAGAAATCAAGAAAATTGTTGTGTTGAAATATCAATTGTATGAGAATATACGTGTCAAAAAAGAAGAAATAAAAATGGCGATGCAAGCTAAAGTTGAAGATATCATGATACCCGTGTTTGATGATGCAAATTACACCAGTTGGAAAATAAGATTGATGATTTTATTAGAATATAAAGAGTGTAACGAACCTGCAACTACTAAAATAACTTCTGCATACAAAGATAAGGAAGGTGAATGGTAGAAAAAAGATTTAAAAGCAAGAACGATTATAATAAGCACTGTATCCGATAAACAATTAGAATATATTGGTGAATGTAAATCAGCATTTGACATGATGGAAAAATTCGATAAAATGTATTCGACGCAATCCACGGCACTACAAATAATTTGCAGAGGAAAGATGTAAGAAGTAAAATTGAAGAATTTTGATTAAGTAGAAAATTTTTTCGCAGAATTCGAGAAAACCGTGAACGAGTTCAAGGCGGCTGGTGGAAAATTAGATAAAACAGAGAAGATGAGGTATTTAATACGAGCACTACCACCAAGCTACAGCTACATAGGAGACTTCATTGATGTCATTCCAGAAGTTCAAAGGACAGTAGATTATGTCAAATCAAAGATTAAAGAGAAAAATTATACAAAAAAACGATTCTGATAAAAAGAGTAATGTAAGTACTTTTACAGCCAAGTTCGAAGGCAAATGTTACAATTGTGGAAAAGTTGGACATTACAAAAATGCATGCACGAGACCACCACAGCAGAGTAACCGAGGACGAGGTGCTCAATCCAGTCAAGGTCAACGAGGTCATCAAAGAGGCTACAACAGAGGTGGAAAGTACAGAGGTCGTGGCCGTGGCAGAGGACAAGGTCAACCCAGAGGTGACTCTTCAAGCGAGCAACAGGGCAATCTGAATCATGGACATCACAGGTATGCCACGACTCGAACAATTCTTATACCTACCCTTGGGAAAAGTATAAGAATGATAAAACAAGTGAAGTAAATCTGTAACAGGTTGTAGCGAAAATTGTAGCGAAATCGATTGGTTATTAGATAGTGGTTGCACAGATCATATTATAAAAAATGATAAATTATTTGATAAATGCTTAGATTTGAAAAATCCTGTTGATGTAAAATTACCAGACGGTAAAATGTTAAAAGCAACCAAAATAGGAAATGTTAAAAATTATTTTAAAAATTATTATAATTAGAAATATGTTGATATAAAAAATCTCTATTATGTTGAAGGCATTAAACAAAATTTGATGAGTCTTGCAAAAATAACTGAAAATTATACAGTATTAGCAAATAAAGATATTACAAAATGTTTTAATAAATCTAGAGAGTTAATAGCTGTAGCAAACAAAAAGGAAAATTTGTTTCATATGAAAAATTTTGTATCAAAAAGAGCAAGTAATGAAATGTATGTAAATTTAGTAAAATTAACTGACAAAGAAAAATGGCATAGGGCACTTGGCCATGTAAATTTTCAATATTTAAATAAATAAGTAAAAAGTAAATTAGTTGAAGTATTGCCAGAAAAAATCGAAAATATTGAAATGAAATGTGCAAATTGTATAGAGAGTAAAATGGCAAATGTACCTTTCGAAAATAGCAGCTCAAAAACTACTGAGATTCTAGAATTGATTCATACTGATTTGAATGGTCCACATAACACAACTGGTTATGGTGGCGAAAAATATTTTGTAACGTTCCTTGATGATTATAGTAAATGCACTAGAATTTTTTGTATTAAAAGTAAATCTGAGACTGCCAATTGTTTAAAAGAATTTGTAAATTTAGTAGAAAATAAATTCAACAAAAGAGTTAAAAAATTACGTTGTGATAATGGCAAAGAATATTTAAATCATGAAATTTATGATTTTGTAAAGTCTAAAGGAATTGAATTATTGCCATGCCCACCCTACGTCCATGAATTAAATGGAGTAGTGGATAGATATAATAGATCCGCAATAGATATGGATAGATGCTTAATGCGAGAAGCTAAAATCCATAGGCGTTACTGGCCCGAAATCATAAAAACGGTCGCGTATTTAAAAAACGGTTACGTCGGAATGAACGCAACTCACCAATATACTTACTTTTATTCGAGTTCCTATCTGGTGTTATTTATTATTTATTTAGATTTACAAAGAAATCTCTTTTGGCTACCGCAGATGCGGTCACTGCCTTCCGGGAAAGGGAGCCGGGATAACGAACTCACTTAGACGGGGTTAAGTTTTAAAGAAACTAATATAATGTATTTCACATGTGTTAGAGAAAAGAGAAAAGTACCTTGTAGTGTCTAAATGCGAAAGTGTGTATGTGTGTGTATGTAGAGATGTGAACGGCAGGAGGTTGCAGCTGTGGATCCTTGTCGCTCCTTGAGCCTGGCGTCGGTGGTTCAGTGCGGTCAAGCTGGTGTGCGTCTCGGATCCCTTCGGCTCGTTCCTCCTTCGAGCAGGTGCAGACAGATGAGCGCCTTGATGTGTCGTTCATCCTCTTAGTGACGGGAGAGGATGGTATGTCTTAGTGATTGCGGCACTTATACAACTTGGACAGACTGGTAGCGATTCAATATTGACTGGTTCGGATTTATTGGTCGGCGACTGGCAGCGATTCCTAATTCTAATTCTATTTTTGTAGGAATACGTTGTGGTGGAAAATGCTGCTTCGTGCGGCTGCTGCGATGACGATGCTCGCGAGTGTCTCACGTATGTGCTTTTCGCGTTTCGTGTAATATTTGTGTGACCTACTTAAATTGGCGTCGTAGGCGCGTAATGGAATCGGGGATTCCATTACAAAACCTACAATTGAAAATACAGCTGAAAATAATACTTCTTACGAGATATTCTTTAGAAAAAAGCCTAATGTAGAGAATTTGAAAATTTATGGTAGTCAAGTCTTCGTAAGAGTTCCAGAAGCGTTGCGAAAAAGCAAATGGGATGATAAAGCTCAATTAGGCGTACTAGTAGGCTATGTAGAAAATGACTATAAAGTTATAGTCAATGGTAGAGTCATTAATGCTAGACATGTACAAGTAGTTGAGGAAAATACTAAAATTATTTGTTTAGAAAAACTTGATGATGTAAAAGATAGAGATTTGGAAAATAGCGAATCTGAAAACGTAGAAAATAAAATACTGGTAAAAGAATCCAAAATTGATGAATATGATGTAAATTCAAATCAAACAAAATCTCTTATCTCTACTCAGACCTTCGGGGAAACTTTTGATATCGCTGAAAATGACAATTTATCCATTGAACAAATGGATGTAGAGACGGCATTTTTAAATGGTTATGTAAAAACAGAAGTATATGTTAATGAACCGAAAGGTTATGTGAAACGGTCACGACTTTTCTCGGTCCTGGAGTGTAAAATATATTAATCTTATTATCGAAAAGCAGTGAACATTTACTTAATCTGTGTCGTAATTTTGACGACAGATTCAAAATGAGTTTAATTTATAATTTTTTATAATGATTTTTAATAATAGTAGTTCAGGTCCGGGATACCAGGTAGTGGGGGTATATTGCAATAAAGAGATTTTTGTTCTTTATAACAACAATAAATATATTCAATTATATATATAATAGAATATTGCTAAAATCTTGCATATATTATAAGTATCACATAAATTAAATAAGTAAATCCGCTTTGATTTTTACAAAAATAAAGAAACAGATACGCGTTTAAGTTGCGTTATCTGATTGAATCGTAATGTTTCAAGAAGAGATCTTATGCAGATACGCTTAAATTTGCGTTATCTGTTCGTGTTCGAAAATTTTATAAGTTTGAATTCGGTAACGAAATTATTCTAAGTCTTTCTTTTACATGAATTAGAAATTTTACAAGCATAGGACGGATACGCGTTATGTTGCGATATCGTTGCCTATCTTGAAATTTTATAAGTATAAGAAATATTCGAAAATATTCTAAGTCGTTTACCTGCTCAAGGCATAAGTTGCTCAAAAGCAGGGACTAGGCCCTTTAGTTGCGCTGGCGCTTAAATTGCTCTTCCGAGCTGACAGACTATGTGGAAGGTAAGACGACCCTTGGCACCACCTTCAGAAACAAATTTATTGTCATGAAAGGGCTATGCCATGAGATGCTATCGGGGATGGACGCGTTACGCAAACTGAACATCCGCGTGATTATAGCCGGAAAGGAATTACAACCTAACCGGCCCAATACCTCGGTACTCGGAAATCTCGAAAGATCAACAGACACGAGTGGACAAACTCATCCAATACGAAAAAGAACTCTTCAGAAGTATACAGCACCCCAGACCGCTCATCGAATACACAATAAAGATAACCGAATCAAATCCAGTCAAACAACGCTACTGGCCACGCAACCCCGCCATACAACATATAATAGACGAGGCTGTCGAAGAAATGTTACAGGAAGATGTGATTGAGCCATCTGACAGCGCTTGGAGCTCCAGCATAGTTCTCGCAAAGAAAAAGGATGGAAAGAGTCGTTTCTGCATCAACTTCAAGTGCATCATCAAAATCAGCATCAAAGATTTCCACCGAAACCGATACCAGCAACGAAGAATTAGGGGCAGCCCTAACTCAAGAAGAGGAGGGAAAAGAACGGGTGATCGCCTATCCTAGCCTATAGTTAAACCAGGCCGAACGGAACTACTCAGCAACAAAAAAAGAATGTCTCGCCATAAAATGGAGAATTTGGAAGAATATCTTGAGGGCTAGCATTTTGTCGTATTGACAGACCTCCAGTCTCTTTAATGGCTCCAGAAGATTGATAATCTGTCAGTTAGATTAGCACGATGGGCGATGGAATTAGCACAGTGGGATTACGAGGTCAAATACTGAAGAGGTAAAGATGAACACCGTAGCAGATGCTCTATCTAGACAAGCCGTAGCTATATGCAACATCGATATCAAAATGAACAACACAGGTACACAAAAAAATTGACTGCTGCTCAGCAGGATCCTAAAACCTATCCGGAGTACTGCATCAAGAATGGAGCATTACACCGCCATATCCTGCACACGTTGGATTTTAACGACACGGACACCACCGAAGACTGAAAAATCTGCATACCCACCGTAAAACGAACCGAATTTTTAAGAGAATGCAATGAGAATCTGACCGCAGGGCATTTGGGAGTGGCCAAAATACTACAGCAACTGGCCCGGAGGTACTACTGGCCAGGTATGTTACAGGATGGAGCCAGGTACGTGCGTACCTGCATAAATTGCCAAACTTACGAAGCCCAACAACAGACATAAGCGGGTACTATGCACGCGACCAACGTCGAACAACCTTGGGAGATGGTCTCAATTGATCTTGTCGAACTTCAACCACGGTCCAACAAAGGATACATACGGCTACTGGTAATGCAGGACAGATTTACCAAGTGGGTGGAGCTATCAGCACTTAAGAAAGACGACAACAAGGTCATAATCCGTCACGTAAAGGAAAAAGTTTTCCTTCGCCATGGTTGTCCCAACACGCTAGTTAGCGACAATGGTCGAGAATTTGTCAGCAGAGAATTTGAAGAATTCCTGTAAGAAAACGGGGTAAATCAACGGGGAAAAACCACGCCGTATAGTCCACAATGCAACCAGGTAGAATGAACCAACAAGGTATAAGAACAATGATCGCCCAATATGTAGGTAAACATCAGAAGAAATGGGATGAAAATTTGCACGAGTTAGAGTTCTCCTACAATACCGCTAGAATCACAGCCACTGGCTACACTCCGGCATATTTAAACACAGAAAGAGAGGTTAGAACGCCAGGTAGCCTTCACCAGAAAGTGGGATTGCAATATACTACACCACTGTCCAGTAGAATTCAGTACATAAAGGATGCCATTGAATTAGCGAAGGCGCAAATGGATCGTCAATTCGAAAAACAACAGAAGCATTATAACCTCTGACGACGGGAATGGAAACCGAATATCGGCGACAAAGTAGTCAGGAGATTGGTAACTTTGTCGAGTAAGGCCGAAGCACGAAATGCCAAGCTAGCCCCAAAATACTCAAAACCGCTTACGGTCAAGAGACAGGTGTCGCCGGTTATATTTGATCTGCAGGACGACAGAGGGCGCTACGTGAAACATATACACATTAAAGACCTTAAATCCTTCACCGACGCAGAACAGGAGCTATGAATACGTTAACGACGAAAAACTACAGACAGTCGTCAAACCAACGCCAAGAAGGATGGATAACCGGCTAGTCAGAAGCGCCCTCGTAAGAGCCACACCGATATCTCTACAGATATCGGTATACGGACAAGAGTTTCTTGCCATCATCAACACCGGAGCCCGAATCTCCACCCTAAGCCTAGAGGCCGCGGAATATTGTCTGGAACATGGGGCCAAAGCAATAACAGCAGAGTCAGCAATCGTGCTTCTTTTCACCAGCCATACTAGCAGCATCATGCAAAAGACTCTACTAGTCCAAAACAAAAATAACGG
Organism: Trichomalopsis sarcophagae; assembly: GCA_024372645.1. NCBI lineage: Eukaryota > Metazoa > Arthropoda > Insecta > Hymenoptera > Pteromalidae > Trichomalopsis > Trichomalopsis sarcophagae. Next base: position 58,689 of record QLSS01000252.1, read on the forward strand.
GCTTTGTAGTGACTAGTCCTTGGGCAGAAGTGCAGAGCAATAACCACATTGGATCATCGGCATGAATATCCTAGGGTCTGTTCATGCTCAAATTTTTATGAGCCCAGTCAACTGGGAGAAAATGAACCAGAGGCAAAGGCTCAACAGGCACCAGACACTAAGACTACGATGGCGCACTACCGACGAAGGAATCGGGACTAGCTCCGAAGAAGACGAAGAAGGTAGAAATTTCGTTTGTAAAATAAAATTTGGATATTGTATTTTAGTTTTAAGTTAGTTTAAGGCTAGAATAAGCGAATCCATAGAGTTTGACAAACTTTTTGAACATCATGATGGACATAACAAGGGGTCATATATCAAGTTTGAAGTCCAGCAAGTCAATCAGGACTGAGATGTTGTACGCAATGCTAAATTTCAGATTGAAAATGTATGATTAATCTCTATGCCGATGCAATGTCTTGTTTTCAAAATTGGCATAGCATCCCTTCATAGTGTCTCACGGTGTTTATAAGGCTTGGCAACTTTATTCAGGGATATTTAATTATTGAAATTATGTTCAGAACATATCTGAATTTCTATCCAGTTATTACTTACATTATTTAGGAAAATCTTATCAAGAATTATTCAAGATTTTAGTTTCGATAGTCACTTTTACTTTAATAAAAATGCTTGAAATTTATATAATTACTTAAAAAATACAAAAATGATAAATATTATTCATGAATCATGAAGAACTTTTTTAAATTCGTATATTTATAATCTAAGTATATTTATTTTAAGCATTTCTATTAAAGTATATATAAAATTCTTTTTTTTACATTATGTAAAAATACACTAAAAAATATAAATATAATTTGCTAGGTTATCTGTGGAAAATCTGTTCTAGAAAGTTGTACTGGATGCAAATATTAAGGGCTCGAAAGAGTGAGGCTCTGCAATGAACCTAATCTAAAGCCTGGACGAAATTTCCGTTGCATTGAAACATTGTCAGACGGGGCGGCTTTTTTGCGAAATTTTACACATGCATACTGTGAAAGTAGGCCAATCGTGCCAGAGCCGATAGACCAGCCATGGTGCTGGCTGTCTCTGTTTGATACCACTCTTTTTGTCTTCTTATTTGTATGTTGGCCTTTTACAAGATTCTCGAGAACAAAATGCCCGTTACCAGCATGGTCTGGTCGTATAAAATCTGGATGCTAACATTATCCTCGCCGACGACAAGGCTTCTTTTAAAACTAACTCATTATTCCTTAAGAAGACGTCCTACTTAAGGGGACTCGTTCCAGCATGCTGCGAGCGACACCATGGAGAAGCAGTAGCTAAGAGATCTGCCGACGGTCATTTAGCTCGACTTGCCCTCCTCTACGGACTTGAATTTGACGGCCGATGATAAGATGAAATTTAT
>QLSS01000252.1:70093-82082 GCA_024372645.1 Trichomalopsis sarcophagae
ACTTCCCCTCCACTTCCCCTCCACCCAATAACGTTAAATTGTTTCAAAATCTACGTTATTTTTTGTATGATTTGCCCCTCCACCCCCTCCACTCCACTCCACCTACCCCTCCACTTCCCCTCCACCTAATAACGTAAAATTGTTTCAAAATTCACGTTATTTTTTCATGATTTGCCCCTCCACCCCCCTCCATTCCCCTCCACTTCCCTCCACCTCCCCTCCACCTCCCCTCCACTTCTCCATTTCCCTCTACTTTCTCTTCACGTCCCCTCCACTTCCTCTCCACGTCTCCTCCACTCTCTTTGTACGCCCCTATATGTTCATATTTACGTTATCGGGCTTGAGACCGTCATATTTTCACTACGTCGAAAAATAAAATATGGCAGCATTAACAGTTCATAAACCATATGGACTGAGTAAATAAGTTATAGGATCTTGACGAACATTAAGAGTGTAATTATTCAATTTATCAAATTTTCAAAGAACTTTATAAGACGATTATGTTAACATTATTGATTCATAGAGCAAACCAACAACAGCACTGAATGAAATACAAAAGAATTATAGAACAATATTCAAATCAATATCAAATATCAGATAATGATTCACACAACGAACCACAACACTGAATTAAATAGAAAAGAAACATGAGTCTATAAAAGATATATTAGTTAGTGTTTTTGAAGAAAGTTCAGATTTCAAACCAGTATCGACTACTACATTTATTGAAAATAATAAAGGTACCAAATCAGTAGTCGGTGCTACAATATACCAAATAATACCGATCAAAATAATACTCATAATTCAGTCAGTAATCATTTTGAATCTTTGCAGGCCATGTCTCCTAAGTATCAGGACAATTCAAATTCAGTCAGAAGTTGTGAGGATATTTTAGTAATCTATTGTAATAATACTTTAATGGAAATTAAAGTGCACTTAATCAAGACAAAAAATAACTTTATAAGATGATTGATGATATTTATTAAGTTTAAGGCGAATGAGTGAATTAATTAATTCTGACAGATTTCCACACCACCCAAGGGGTACTGTCAGAAGCACATCATTAGAATTATGTAATAATAATAATGTACTTCAGGTGCGTTGATTTTTGTTTTTTTTTATTTTATTGTATAAAAATTACCGATAATTTCATATAATTTCATAACATGATGAAATTATATAAAATTATGGTTATTGTTAAAAATTAATTTTTCTAATGTTTTTTGTAATGCACTTAAAAATAAAATTATTAAAACTGATTTATTTTTATTAATTAAAATTTTTATACAATAATCTAAAAAAAAGTGGAATCATCGCCTAGAGCCATATAACCACAGTAGATACCATAAGAGTACCAAAAGAGTTTTACATAAGGAAGTTCCTCCTTCCGTAAAACTCCACTTTATACTATCCTTCATCCGGACAGAAACACTTTTACCTGAAAAAAGTTTTCAGGTGTACTACTATTAATTTACAAATATACATATATATTTATGAATTATTAACCTGTTCAAAATATAATTTTTAAACACGATAATATCTGAATTGAACTTTTTTCATGTAAAAGTGTACAAATAATCATTAATTATTAACTAAGTATTATTACATCGTGGTCTATAAAAATATCAAATTAATTTGTTTTATAACTTCATGATTATTTGTATGCTTGTTCTGTCTGTTTCTGCATTTGCATATATTTTAAATTTGATCTTTAAAAATCTCACTCCACACAATATTATCGATTTTTGAAGAATGTTCTAATTCATTTTGAATAAATATTTTATTAGGATTTCTGCATCTAGATAAAGCTACATACAATTGACCATGGCAAAATAATGGCCGTTTGAGAAAAATTCCTAAAGAATCAAAACTTTGTCCTTGAGATTTATTTATTGTTATTGCGAAAGCTAAAATTATAGGAAATTGTTTTCTATAAAGAGTAAAAGGGAATGAAGAGTTCTCTCCAGTATTTAAGGTGATTCTCGGTATAAAGACTTTATTTCCAATATTCTCTCCTGTAATTATTTCTGCTTCAATATTGTATTGATATAATTTACTGATTTTTAAACGAGTTCCATTGCATAGACCATCTATTATACTCAAATTTCGAATTAACATAACTGTTGCATTTATTTTTAAGTCCAATTTATGAGGTGGAAGACCTTCTCTAATTTCATTTAACATTTCAATTGGATAATTTAGATGAATATTTTCGTCTGTTTGATCTACACCCTTATGTGTTGCGTAATCTATGCTATAATATGTCCTTGAATCACCATACAACATTTTTAATACTTTATCATTAATGATTTTAATATCTTCATTATGAGGAGCTAAAATAACAGAATTTATAGAAATGTTTTGATTAATATTGCTATAAATTTTGTCACAAACATTATCAGTTTTCCAAAGTTGAGGTATTTTAAAAGGATTAATTTTACCTTCTCCTAAATCTAATAATAATGATGAGAATTCTTTATCATTAGTACGAATATTTTTTTTTAATTTTAAAACTTAAAAAAGAGGCCATAATTTGGAATATTTAATTGTTTCCTCAACGATAGAATTTCTATAACCAAGAATTTGAGTGTAGTGTATGCAAAAAAAGATTTTCACAAAAATCAAATTTAACAGTGCATTTAAAATCACACAAAAATATTAAAGAATATAAATGTGACATCTGTGAAAAAAATTTTGTCACAAAATCACAATTAAGAGTTCACATTGTTGCCCTTCATCTAAATAATAAGGAACATGTTTGTGAAATATGCGATAAAAAATTTTCAAGGAAAAGTCACCTACAATCGCATATAACTACACATATAAATAGCTATAATTTTAAATGTATCATTTGTAATAAGATGTTTAAAACTAAACAATATTTGCACGTTCATCAGCTTATACATAAAGAAAAGAAAAAATACTTATGTGAAATATGTTTAAAAGAATTTGTTACTAAAAGTAATTATAATCGTCATGTAAAAATTCACATAAAGTAAAAATATAAAAAGATTGTGTCCAATTATTGTGTACAATGTCAGTTTTTACACTAGTAATCATAAAACAAGTAATAAATAAAAATCTTGTTTTTGCTCTCATTAAAAAAGTATCACAGCTAGTGGGCTGAAACTGATATATATATATATATATATATATATATATATATATATATATATATATATACCCCTGTTTTTATGTTTTTTGTCATTTTAAAATTAAAAGTTAAAGTGGGGGGTTGGCGAGCGGAGCGAGCAGGGGGGAACCCCCCCTATATATATAGGGTGTTTCATTTAAATACGACCACGACAAAAAACCATGGAAAAACTAATTTTAACGAAAAATGACCTTAACAAAAGTTGAAGGGGGTAAAGGGGGCCATCGATTGACACAAACATCTATGACCTTGAACTCGATTTTCAAGGTCATTTGAGGGTAATTGTGAGTTTTTTAAATAGGAACCTCTATTTTTGACCTTGGAATCGGATAGAGCGGAAAAAATTACGTTGCAAAGGATATTTTAAGTTTGCCTTAATGACCTTGAGAAGGTCAATTCAAGGTCAATTAAGAAGTATTAGCCTAAGATTGTTTTCCTTTCAATTTTTTCGTAGAATTATCATTTTGTTATTGAAATAAACATTAAGAGAATAATTTACTTAAAATGTGATTATGGTTTGCTGCCCAGGAACAACGACGTGGACGTAATAGGATTGTGTTCCCTTTGGGGTGCTCGATTAGAGTGAGTCTCCTTGCCTCTCACTTTTATTATGTACAGATTTGAATGTAGGTGCCCAAAGACACCACCATTTTTTTGGATTCTATTCAGTTCTTGGGATGTTTTTGTAAGCGAATTTTTATCCTATCTTTAGCGTTACTCAGGAACGACGTGGACACAATTGGCTACTAATTTTCCTCACCGAATTTTGCCTGAATTTATTGTTGAAATAAATAATTTATTTTGTAAAGATGATTTTTCATGTTGAATTTTCCCTCGGCTCATTGTTGAAATAGACAATTTTTCTAATAAGAGATCTCTTTTCATATGAATTTATCCTCTACTCATTGTTACTTACACTTAGTATTCAATTCACTAGTTATTGAATAGTTATTGATTAGCCAAACTAATCAAATATCATTTGTTTAACATTTTCTCTTTTTCATTCATTGACATTTATTTTTTCTATTAAAATTTACTAACTTGTTATAAATTTTTAACAATGGCTGATTATCCAGCCGCTAAAAGGGTTGATATTTTATTGATTCTTGGTGAATCTAGACGTGATTATCGACAAGCTGCAGCCTTGTATCGAATTCGATATCCCGATAGAAGACATTCAAGTCATACAACCATTTGTGAGATTTACCGTAGAGCTCAACAAGGGCAACTAGCACGGGTTAGAGAACGTCGTAATTACAACGAAGATGATCTTCGTGTTATGGTCGTTTTAGCAATGGTTCATTTGAATTCCCACGTTAGTACCCGTGAAATTCAAAGGAAAGTGGTATACCTATGGCTACTGCTTGGAGAATACTGAGAAGTCAACGTTATCATCCATATCATATTACTTTGACTCAGGGTCTCACACCTGCTGAATTGACCTTCTCAAGGTCACTAAAGCAATCTTGAAATGTCATTTCCGACGTAATTTTTTCTGCTGCTCCGTATTCCGAGGTCAAAAATAGGGGTTCCCGTTAAAAAAACACAATGACCTTCAAATGATCTTGATAATTGAGTTCAAGGTCAAAGGTGTTGGTGTCATTAGATGGCCCATTTTGCCCCCTTCAACTTTTGTCAAGGTCATCTTTCGACATCAGTAAAATAAAACCAGACAAACAGCTGTTTAGCAGATTTTTTGTTATTTGACCTTGAATTGACCGTCTCAAGGTCACTAAAGCAAACTTAAAATATCCTTTGCGACGTAATTTTTTCAACTCTATCCGATTCCAAGGTCAAAAATAGAGGTTCCCATTTAAAAAAATCACAATTACCCTCAAATGACCTTGAAAATCGAGTTCAAGGTCATAGATGTTTGTGTCATTCAATGGCCCCCTTTACCCCCTTCAACTTTTGTTATGGTCATTTTTCGTTAAAATTAGTTTTTCCATGGTTTTTTGTCGTGGTCGGATTAAAATGAAACACTCTGTATATATATATATGTATATACAGGGTGTTTCATTTTAATGAAATGATATATATATATATATATATGTGTGTGTGTGTGTGTGTGTGAATAAACCAAAATTTATGTGTAAGATGTGTTAAATAAAACTTTTATTTTTTAAAATATTCGTAATTTTATACATCTCTTATTCGAAGATTCCAAACCCTATCTTTCAAGTGATAATAATTTGATCAGCTTAATATGAATAAAATATAATGCAAAATCTTATTATCCATTATTCGAATTCAAAATCAATTATTATTGTTCCGTTACGCCGAGATTAATTTAACCTTGACATTAATAATACAATTGAGAAGTACAATTCTTTTCAAAGACCAAAATTTCTCTAATTTCTTGTGATATAATTCAGGTAAGTTTACAGGATTAACAGACATCACTGAAAAAAAACAATAAAATAAAAATAAAAATTAAGACCTTTTAAGTTACTGGGTGAGCTTTAGAGACTTACCGCGAAGCTTTATAGCACACTGTTCTTCACTCTGTCTTTTCAAGAGACAATTTGTTTAATAAATTCAGCACGACATCACATTCAAATAAAAAACTTATGTTTTTTGTATTACTTTGTAAATATAAGATCCGTTGTCCAAAATTGAGATATACAATTACGCATCTTGTCATCCTTTTTCTTATGCATGCATTGACCCTCAATAATAGTTAGAAATCTCTATTTTAATCATTTGGAACACGTACAATTTCTTCATGGGTGGGTGACGATGCTTTATTGCTTCCCTATTGCATGATGAGACTGAAAAATAACATTAAAATTAAAATTAAATATATTAGTAAAGCACCTGATTAAACATTGTCATTTTGATTTGTTAGTCAATTGACAGGGAGAAAAAAGCAAACTTCAAAAGCAAAAGCGAACTTTACCAGGATAACTGATTACTGCTTCGATTCCGAGTTTCTGTTTATAATTTTCCCAGTGTCAGGCGTTACCATCACGTTTATCAATTAAGGTATGATTGATGTCTGTGGCACAGCGAAGTTGGCACTCGCGGAGGATCGGCCGTCTTCCTGTTTCATAGGAGATAATACTATATTTAGCTTAACATGTTGTCGTTTTACAGTTGTATTTAGTAAGTTAATCTTATTGATTTATTAGTTGTAAACTACTTATGATTTATCTTAACAACTTACTATTATTAATATCCTGCGCACTCTAGATGGTTCTAATCACCCTTTGTGGCAGATGCTGACTTTTTTATCTACACGTGTTTACGTGGCAATTTAAAAGTAGGGATGGTCAACTGCTCTTGCTAACGCCGGAGATTCCACTCGACGGACCTTAGCTTGTACTTCTCTCTGTAGCACTTATCTCTATTCAAAGAGCTCCCCGGTGTATGCTATGACAAGGGACGGATTTAGCACGCTCACAAGGTGTTAGACGGATTTAGCACGCTCCAAACACTAACACTAGCAGACACCGCCGCTTCACCTTAGAATCAGTTGTAGCCGCCAGTAAGTCACTACGCAAAAAAGCGCTGCGTGGATCGGCTCCGGGGTTTTTAAAGTCTCGGTACCGATTCACGCATTTATGAAATTTAGATGACAACGATCGTGGTAGTCCAATCAGCATTCGCCACAAAAGATCGACGCGTACGTACGCCTTGTAGTCGTTTTCCACGCGCACGAGGAGTGCTGACACAGAGGTCAGAGCACTCGCTCCGATTTTCGGCGCTCAATTGTGTAATGTCAGTCCGATGCACCTGCCATCCGTATGCAGTTTCTACGTGCTCACACGGTTACCGGTTCGCAGGATGTACAAATATATAATTTAAGGGTATAAACGTGGGACGTGGGACATTACATTAATATAATATTTATTCTAGTATAAACGATTAAGTTGCAACAGACCTAAATCAACAGCCGTCACTTCTTGTAGCTCGTCATGCAACGTTCGCTTTTTGAGTCTCGAGATCAATGATTTTAGACAAGCGAAGCACGACCATAACTTTGTCAGTAAAAATGGCACTCTTCTCCTTAAATAGCGGTATGTTCCCCTTGCCTTGGGCGAAAAGGCTCGTCAGCATCGGGTCAAGTTTTACCTCTTTCGTGTCTTTTTTTCCAATGGAGGCGTGAGCGTTACCACTTGTAGCGTTCGTGGCTACCTACTGTGCTCAAGGGCAGTTCGGGTAAGAAACCCACTTGTAGTAATTGGTGAGTTATGAAAGAACTGTTAAGTTGTGGCCCGAGAGCTCTTTGATGTATTTGTCGGCGTAGTCGGTGCTGGCGATGTTCTCGAAGAAGTTGCCGACGGCGAAGTCGTAGCGATCACCGTCGCCGTCAGCAGAGAGTTAGCGTGCTAGGCAGTTGATGCTGTTTGGCAATTTGTACAAGATTGCTTGTCGCAATCATTGTTTTCAGGGACTTGGAAAGCTGGGGTTTTACCCGCTCGCTACGCAGCAACAACGTCTTACTCGACTTAATCTGGGCCTTGACCTGGGCAGAAAACAAAGGATTGATTGGATGGATTTGCGTGAGCGTTTTCGCCTGATTTTGCTTTGTCAGCTTGTTGAAGCATCCACTTTAACAAACGTAAAACGTTCTATTACAATTTTACTAATGATAATAATTTGTGAAGGACACTTTCCTTTTATTTTCTATTCTAAGAAATCATTAAGTATTCAAAATTGAATTTCAGAAAGAGTTGTATTCCTTGTCGAAAGTTAATTACATCGCAAGTGTTTTACACAGTTTTTGAATATAATATTTATTCTTTTCTATGTGTATATGAATTTTTTTAATGAACTTTTCTCTTATAAAAACGTGCACTGTTATAAAAAGTATAATAAGTCGTAGCGCGCTCCCAAGGGCACAGTTTATAAAACTTAAGTTTGCTACCGTTGCCTTTTGATTTCTAAAAATGAATTTCATCTCGTTATAGGACGTCGAATTCGAGTCCGTCGAGGGGGTCCCATAGTCGAGGAACATGACTGTCGGCAGGTCTCTCAGCGACTACTTTAGAGCATTTTGTTCTCGGAGACCTTGCCGAAGGCAGCCAGCAGTGATCGTGTAAGCCAATACACGATGCATCGATGCCGCAATTTTTATTTGATTATTTGGATTAATTGATTCTTGATTAGATTTTGCGAAATGACGCGATTTTTGATAGCACGAGCGTGGAGTAAAGGGAAAAAATTAATTCATTGCAGCAAGATTTCATTAAGCGGAGAATAAAGGAAATTTTTTGAGCGCGTAGACTCTGCTTCGTAAGAAAAAAGAGAAGTCAGGGACAAGAAAATGTATCTGGCTGAGAAAGCATGTAAAAAACGATAGTTTTGCTACATGCCTGTTTATTGTAATCAAAGAAAACGTACGACTCACGTGCATATTTTCGGACCCTTTCGCGAATTTCGTCTATAAATGAAAGACAAACAACAGAAAAAGGTAAATAAATTTCATCTCTTCATCGACCGTCGAATTCATGTACGTCGAGGGGGTTTCCTAATCGAGCGAAATGATCGTCGGCAGATCTCTTAGCTACTGCTTCAGAGTGCTCAGCCTACCGAGATTTTCCACGAAGTCGTTCGCGGCATGCACGAACGACATGGACGAGCATTTCGTTATCGGGAATTTTGTCGAAGGCCCACATTCAGATGAGAAGACAAAAAGAGTGGTGTCGAAGGGAGACAGCCAGCACCATGGCCGGTCTATCGCCTCTGATACAATGGGCGTCCTTGCACAGTATGCAGGTATAGAATTTTGCAAAAGGAGCTGCCCCGTCTGACAACGTTCTAATGCGACGGAAGATTTGTCCAGGCTTTAGCTTAGGTTTATTGCTGAGCCTCAGTCATTTGAGCCGATGATGTTTGCATCCATTACAACTTTCTGAAACAAAGTTGCCACAGACAGCCTATTAACCCTAGCAAATTATATTTATATTTTTCAATGTATTTTGTATAATGTAAAAAAATTGAATTTTATATACAGGGTGAGTCATTTTAATCTTTAATCTCAATTATCTCGTTGGCAAAGAATGCCAGCGAAAAAAGTTTCGGATAAAAGTTTTAGGATTTTCCCTGGCTATCTGATGATGACCTTGACAATGTCATTGAGCATGACTTTCAAGGTCATTTAAAGGTCAAGTCGATTTTTTCAAAAAGTAACCTCTACTTTTGGCACCAGCAAAGGGAGAGAGCGTTAAATTCTACGTTTGAATATGACCTTGCCTTGACCTTGATTTCAATGGTCAATGTCATTGGTCATGCCGATAACAGTACAACTGGTTAGCTGAACTCGAATGCATTCAAGGAGAAAATGTTACCCACAAAAGTTTTCAGTTTTCTCCCCGGCTGACGAATGGTCATCTTGACCCTGTCGTTAAACAGGACCTTCAAGGGCATTTCAAGGTCAAGTTGATTTTTTGAAATTGAAAACCCTACTTTTAGCCCCACGAATGAAAAGGGACATGCGTTCAAAAATGAAAAAATGTTCAATATTGCCAGAAATTTTCAATATTTTCTAAAATTTTCGTAATTTTTTCAGTTTTTAAATATTTTCCAAATTCTTGATGTAGTTGAGACATTCCATTATTTTGTATTAGTGTCAATTTTCAAAATTCTTGATGTAGTTCTGTCATTACATTATTTTGTATTAGTGTCAATTTTTGAGAGTGAACTATTCTTAACAGTTATGTAGATAACAAATTAGTGCAGAAAAGCTTAATCGTGTTTTTTACTTCTTGTAAATCGATAATTATTATTGATAAAAATCTGTTTCCCTGTTTACTGGTCTATAACAAATTATTTTGATTTTGATCATGGCTGATTATGGTCCCAACGAAATCGTTGATATGATCATGATTTTGGGAGAAAGTTGAAATAATTATGCAGCAGCTGCCAGACTTTATGCTGAACGCTATCCCAATAGGAGACACCCAAGTAATGTTACTATTCAAAGCTTAACTCAGAGAGCTCGAAATGGAGCTTTTGTTCGTCAACGCCGTCATTATGAATACGATCCTCGTGTTATTACCATTCTAGCGATTATTTATCTTGATCTTCACATTAGTACTCGAGAAATAGAAAGAGAAATATGTATACCTCAATCAATAGCATCCCGAATATTGAGAGCGAGAAGATATCATCCTTATCACATAACATTAACACAACAGTTAACTCCAAATGATATGATTATGCGAGTACGTTTTTGTCGATGGGCAATACGAATGATACAACAACAAGATCAAGACTTTTTCAGGCACGTTCTTTTTTCAGATCACTCAACATTCAGAAACACTGGAGAATTGAATAGACATAATTGCCATTATTGGTCAGATGAAAATCCTCATTGGTTCAGGCCCATAGACAATCAACACCGCTGGAGTATTATGGTCTGGTGTGGAATCATCAATGGCTATTTGATTGGTCCTTATTTCTTTGAAGAGAACGTGAATGGGGTAAACTTTTTGAGATTACTTCGAGACATTTTACCTGAATTACTAGAACATGTAGACCTAGCAACAAGGCTAAGAATGTGGATCCAATTAGATGGAGCACCACCACATTATGCAAGATTTGTTCGTGATTATTTAAACACCCGCTATAATGGCAGGTGGATTGGGCGAGGTGGCGCAACAAATAAACAAATAAAAGCAAATAAAACATATTAAAACAAATAAAAAATAGAAACAAAAAACAAAAAAACACATAAAACAAATAAAAATACAAAAAAAAAATAAAACAGAAAACAAAAAATGGGATGCTAAATCCTTTTGACAACCTCCTCGATGGTGCATCCTGGGTTCGGATGATGTCAAAGGTAATTTCCGCACAAAAGATGATTTGTTTTTAAAATCACATGTTCGAACGTAAAATTTGCTGCTTTTTCCATTTCTGGTGCCAAAAGTAGGGGTTTCTATTTGAAAAAATCGACTTGACCTTCAAATGACCTTGAAGGTCATGCTCAATGACACTGTCAAGGTCATGCACAATGACATTGTCAAGGTCATGCTCAATGACATTGTCAAGGTCATGCTCAATGACATTGTCAAGGTCATGCTCAATGACTTTGTCAAGGTCATGCTCAATGACATTGTCAAGGTCATCATCAGATAGCCAGGGAAAAATCCTAAAAATTTTATCCGAAATTGTTTTTGCTGGCATGCTTTGCCAACCAGATAATTGTGATTAAAGATTCAAATGACTTACCCTGTATACTTTAATAGTGTGACACATACGTGCTCACGTACCGCACGTACACACACACACAACACTCACACATACATGCCCGACGAGGCGAGTATCGAGGCGGCAGGAGCCGCACGCGAAGCATCAGAGTAGGGAATGGTAAGAGAGAGAGGGAGAGAGAGAGAGAGAGAGTAGCGCTCTAAGAGAGAGAGAGAGAGAGAGAGAGAGAGAGAGAGAGAGAGAGAGAGAGTGAGCGCTACAGCGCTAGCAGCAGAGCAAGAGAAGAGCGTCTCGAGCCTACCTTATCCGAATGGCCCGAGACGAGAGCGGCCAATGAACCGAGCGAGAGATAAGACTCGCGAGCTTTTACCGTTTGACTGCGAAAGCGAACGCACGTGACCGGCTTCTCTTGCGAGAGCCGGCTGATATATACAAGGAGCCGTCGGGAGCCGCTGACGAGACTCCGAGTCACGAATGGGCCCAGGACGAGATCCAGCCTGAGAGACCAGACAAAGGCAGTAAGGCGAGAGGTCATCACCGATCAAGCCGAGAGGAGGAGATACTCCGGACGACCAGCACGGCAGCGCTACGGCGAGCAACGAGTCCCACGCATCTTCGTCAAGAGCAGCGCAGCGACCATCACGAGCCTCTACCGTGAGTTGTTCTCTCTCTCTCTCT
>QLSS01000252.1:82182-99267 GCA_024372645.1 Trichomalopsis sarcophagae
TCTCTCTCTCTCTCTCTCTCTCTCTCTCTCTCTCTCTCTCTCTCCTTCTGCTCTTTGATTTTAGCAAGGCGTTTGACACTGTGTGCCACGTCCGGCTCCTGAGGAAGCTAACAACTTTTGGCTTCTCTAAGCAGGTATTTGTGTATGAGAGATAGACGAGGCGATCTCGATGATCGTCTATCTCTCATACACAAATACACGCGACAGTAAAGCTGTAGTACATCGAAGCTATCCGAATATCATGTTAATATTCAGTTAATAAATGTTAAAGGGCAAAGTCAGCCCAATTGTGATTGTCAATTAACTACGAGATTGTCAATCGCATGCCAACCCTTTTTCCAAGCATCTTACAGCAGCCAAGCAGAAAAGGATCCCGCTACTCTACGCGGTCCGCACAAGCGGAGATAGCTGAGCTGCCGAGGCACATCCTTCGTCGTCGAGAGACGATTCTTTCGTCGTCGCGGTAGTTTCGCGTGCCTGCCCCCTTTGCTTGGCAGGGCAATTAGCTGTTTAGCTGCACCAGCGAAATCACCACGTCACAATAGAAACCACCTCGCGAAATCGCCATGTCACAATAGAAATGCTTGAAATTAATATACCTAGATTATAAATATGGAAATTTAAAAAAGTTCTATATGATTCATGAATGATATTTACCATTTTTTAAATTATTAATTTATTATATGAATTTAAGCATTTTTATTAAAGTAAAAGTGCCTATCGAAACTAAAATCTTGAATAACGCTTGATAAGATTTTCCTAAATAATCTAAGTAATAACTGAATAGAAATTCAGATTTCTTCTGAACAGAATTTCAAGAATCAAATATCTCTGCATAAAGAGCCAGCAGCATCAACTTGCGTACAATTACTCTCATCAATTGAGAATCATGAGCAGATCAGTAGATGCGTATAGTAAAGTGATCGACAATATGAAAGATCACGATGGCTCGGCGGTAAAGCGCTTGCTTCATAATCTTGAGGTTCAGGGTTCAAATCTCCAACAAGTCCGGATTTTTTACAATGTTATATCTATGAAAAAATAAATTCTTGATGCAACTTACAAATCAACAGTACAAAGAAAGATATAATTAATAAGTATCGAATAGGGGTAGAATAATTATTTATTTTTATGAGAATGTATTATATATCGTAGTCTTACAGGCAAGAAAGACGTACAGAGAGTATAGTGTAGTCGTCGCTTAGAGAACACACGCAAGGCATGCACAGTACGCTTGCTCTCGCATAAGCTGGTTTAACTGCACGAAATCGTTGCGAACCCAGAGATTTCGCCACGTGTATGATTTTAGACTTGTATCACGATTATACAAATTCACTTTTTGAAGTGATAACTTCTTATGGGACGGAGTGAATTGGTTGGAATGCGTTACGGCGCCGTTATGTCTGGCTATCCCCACCCTGCCTTCTCTCTCGCACGCATACGGCGGCTCAGCGAAGACATCCCCACTCTGCGCGCGCTTTCTTCTCTCTCTACTGGCACGTGTTCTCTCACTCGCTCGCGTCAACATGCCCTCTCTCTTTCGCATACTATATATCGACGGCTGACTGGAAGATCACCGTATCTCAGCCGCTGCTTCGAGAACGCCGTATCCCGGCGGTGGCTTCGGGATCGCCGTATCTCAGACGAGGCTTTGGAAACGCCGTATCTGAGCCGCAGCTTCGGAAACGCCGTATCTCGGACGTGATTTTTTTCCCTCAAATTTTGTAGTGGTAGCACTGCGCAAATTTTAAATATGACGTAAAAATTTTTAAAATTTGCGTCAAAAATTCTGAAAAAAATTAGAATTACTTATTTGATTTATTATTTGACATTAACTACACTGTAAGTATAGATAATGTAGAAATTCGAGTAGAAAAACAGCAGAGGTTTTTGTTTCATTTTATGAAACATGTAAAATTTATGGAAGAATAATATTTACTTAAAATGTTTAGCAAAAATGTGGAAAGAAGTAAAAAATACGAATACAACGAAGAGTTTTAATTTTTTTCTGTTGAATTAGTAAAATATTAAATTTAAATTATCTACGGGCGCGATAGCGCCACCTTGGCAAGAAAAAGTACAAAGTACGATTTGTCTACGGCGCGTCGTGGAAGGAATCAGGTTTTCCTAAAGAAATCTTGGATATTATTGACAAAGTTGGTTATAAAGATCTCACGCCTATTCAACGACAGGCCATTCCAATCGGTTTACAAAATCGCGATATTATCGGTGTAAAATAAAAAGTTTTTCTACTCGAATTTCTACATTATCTATACTTACAGTGTAGTTAATGTCAAATAATAAATCAAATAAGTAATTCCGATTTTTTTCAGAATTTTTGACGCAAATTTTAAAAATTTTTACGTCATATTTAAAATTTGCGCAGTGCTGCCACTACAAAATTTGAGGAAAAAAAATCGCGTCCGAGATACGGCGTTTCCGAAGCTGCGGCTCAGATACGGCGTTTCCGAAGCCTCGGCTGAGATACGGCGATCCCGAAGCCACCGCCGGGATAGGGCGTTCTCGAAGCCGCGGCTGAGATACGGGGATCTTCCACTCAGCCGTCGATATGCTCCACTACAGACGCTCTCTATTTCTCCCTTTCTTTCTTCGACACTTTTCTCTTAGCGCGCGTGCACAGTAAACATAACATCTACATTAGTAAAACTTTTGAAGTGAACATTGTGTTATTAAATTGTGTTAGTAAACAGATAGTTATTTTGATTTTTCAATTACCGAGTGTGATATTTACGTATATATTGATAATTATATTGTTATATTAAATACCAGCCAGTCAACTTAAACTGTTAAATAATGATAAATATTGTACATAAAATATATATTTTACATTCAAAAGGAAATTAAATTACGTTTTACTTATTCCTGATCCATTTATAAATTATTAGATTAACAAAAAATATAACTATAAAATTATTATTGCCATCATGCGTTGATCAAGTTCTATATTTGATAGTTTCTATAAATATCATATGAAGTTATCACTTCTGTCGGGCGTCCCGTGACGCACACGTTTTTTTTTTTTTTTTTTTTTTTTCATTTATTAAGCATTTGAGGCCGTGAGGCCTATTTCAGCTTTCAGAGAACTTACTTATTTACATTACTTTAACATTAACAAGCGAGGGTATAGTCTTTCTGGTCTATTATACATTAAGTTTGCATTTGTCGAGGAAATCAAACATGTACTGACAAGCTAAACTGTGAGGAGAGAATAGCAATATGTCGGCTGAACATGGTAAAAATATTTTGACTTTGTTAAGTTTTTGAATAAATTCTTTTCTTTCTTCCTCATAGAGCTGGCATTGCCAGAGCACGTGTTGGATATCTTGACTATGATAGCCACATTTACATTGCGCATCATTAATTATTCCTAAACGATGTAAGGATTCAGCTAATCCATAATGGTCGGCTCTACACCTATTAATTGTTACAATGTAAGCCCTTGAAAACCGGCAACTACGGTACCAAGGGTATTTTGAGTCGAGATAGAAGATATCAAAGTACTTTTTGCCTTTAAGAAGACCCTGTGTCAACAATGTATCTTTGGCTTTTACAAATTCACTTATTACAACAATTCAAAAGATATTGCTCGTTTGCTACAGTTTTCTATTTAGTTTATCGGCAATTTGTTTTTCACAGAAAGCTCTTCTTTGTTTTAATTCACACATTCTGTCTTTTTGCATGGAACGTCTGGTCCGCGTGAAAAAAAAGAGTAAAAAGAAAGAATATTCTCCAGGATTTTTTTTGGAGATTACTATAACGATACTCGCCAAATCTTCATTTTTTAAAATTGATTCATACTATTTTCGAGCACAAAATTAATTTATGCTACTGATAAGGTGAGGCAATCGATTTCGGGAGGTGCAAAAGCTTGTCATATGCTTTAGGTTTTATAAAAATAAATTCCCCTTAAAATGTTCTATTCGAACACTGCGTACAGGCGCCAACTGTTTTTCTTTTCTTCTCTTTTCTTCTGCTGCTTTCTAATAATTATTTTTTATCAATAGCTTGTAATAACACGTTGCTGTCTTCAGAGGCTCAGAAGGCGAGGTTGACTCTGGCCTAATAGGTATGTGCATACTACGAACGTAGCGTTAAGCAGTTTCTGTTAACGTTTTATAGCTTTGTTGATAACACATCGATCTGTTGCAGAGGTAGACTACCAGAGGACAAGATTAACTCTGTTCTGGTTTTGCACTCTTTTGCTGCAACGGCAATCAGCTTTCTAAGCTGCATTGGCTTTCGGTTCTGAATGTCAGAAAATGAAATTCACTTTTGGGAATTCATGGAGCACATAGCTCTGGAGTAAAGGCGAAATGGAGAAAGGTCTTAGAGTCTTTTTAGCTTCCTATGTATTTCGGAGGTTACTGTTATCATTCTAAAAATTTAGCCTTTCTGCCGTTTATGCATACGTATTTTGTGCGTGCGGGCGTCCAAAAATCACTCCAATATTCACTGTTACCCAAGATGTACCACCGCAGGAGAGTTATTTCTTTGAATGTCTAATTTATTAGACTGCTATTGTATTTTACTAATATGAACCAGTATTCCAGCATTTTGACGAATTTTACAATATTCTCATAGTTTGTATTTATATTTACTATTATTGGATAAACAAGGGCACAAGGATTTTGTTTAAGTACCGATAAATGATACCAGGATTTTATATTTTTAATAAATCATTTTTTTTATTTTATACCTCTACCTGTCATCAACTAGATGCAATTGTTTGAAAGTTTTTCGCGAACAAAATACTGATAAAAAAGAACTAAGATCAATCAAACAAAGTCAAGTTAATTATATTTAATCATAATAAAACGAAAAAATTGTTCGATTCAATTAAGGGCTTACTTAACTTAGAACTTAACTTATATGTTGATCCATCAAAAACAACTCTCAATATACTTACTACGTAACTTGTCATCCCTTTTTTATACTTATTACGTAACTTGCCATGCCTTTTTTATACTTATTACGTAACTTGCCATGCCTTTTTTATTGTACTTATGGTGACTGTATCACGTTCTAATACATAAAAAGGAAATTGTAATTGTTTGCCAGAAAACGAAATGTAACGGGCATTACAAGTTGCGTAGTATTGTGACGTGTGAATACTCACACGTGTATAGCGTTGCTAGTCATAATGCAATCGATACATAAGTCGCCAAATCCGCGCATAGTAACAGCTCGGACTCACCCCAAAGCCCGTTTCTTTCGACTCAGCATAACCTCCCTTCCGAGATTTCGGATAACCGCGCGGGTAGGAATCACGCCACCCGAGGATTCTATAAAAGGGGGTCATGCAGACGCTCGCTCCGATTCCGCCACCCTCGATCCAGCATTAGACAGGTAGTTTTTGACTCGGAGACGACAGATAGGATCGTACACTTAAAGCGCACATTCTCCGAGATCACCTTAAATACGCGTTCTCTCTTTCATACAATCAGTTCATTGTGAATCACGATTAATAAACAGACACATTCACCGATAATCTCTCGCGTTCGTTCATTACCCCGGTAATTTTGCAGCAACCGTGAGTTTAACACCTCACCAAGAACAAAACCATCGACCCACACACGTAACATGTTCTGGTGCTAAGTGTGGGGTTTTGTTCGCAAATTATACGGGCGTATTTTAACACGCGATAGAAATAGATTACTCGATTATCATTCCAATCCAATAGTCGGGAAGGAAGGATGATCTTTGCCTGTGTACTCGTCATCGCAGCCACTTTAAGGTAAGTCAAGTAAATATTAATAGAAACTAACGATTATACTCTGGGATTAACACCAGTGAGAAGTCTTCCAGTTCGGACAACTAACAACTAACTTAAACCGCTCCGAAATATAAAAAATTCCGTGGTCTTAGGTACCGTGACAAAATACGAAACATGGCAGAATCAAATCCGTCTGATTATAAAATATAAAATTTCAACGAAAATAATGATCTCGAAACACAGAACATATTCATACGCGAGGCTAACGATCCCGACACGTTTCAAAGACGCTTGCAAGAATTCGAGACGTCAGCGGAACCGGCGCTCCTTCTACACACTCGATTAACAATCGCATTGCAACTCGCTGACGTGGCTATGGAGCATCTGTCGAGGGGAATGATCGACACCGCGATAAGTCACATACAGCAAGGACAGTTGATCCCAACCGATAAATTACAATTGCTAAAGATCGCGAAAGAACACCTCCTGCAAGTCCAAGGCAAATTAGAACTTTCGGGAATAAATGATAAAACGTCGCAACAATCTAACCTTCACACGACATATAATAAGGGAACGATCCCCAAGTGTAAAACATTTAACGAAAACGACCTACTAACGCTCGATATCAAGGAAGGAATATCAGACGACTGCGTTACAAACCGAGACCCAACAATTCAGCGAAACATGTGTATCGAGCTAAGCCCCGTCGCGCTAGACACAGTAAATGACACCGATGACAAAAAACCAATCCTTGCCTCAGCTCGAAACGACAGAATAAGCTGGATCTACACGAGAAACGACGTAGACGACGTACGTTATACCAAACACCGAGGATTAACCCTCACCGAACAGCTACCCGCCGATAGACGTCTTAACCGATCGCTGTTAGGCGAAGTACCCGATTCTAAAAATCACGTGCTACCTTCCATAGGTAATTTCTTCAACAAGCTTGACACAGAGCTACGAGATACGGCGCAACCGGGGGAGTCCGATTTTATAGAGCAATACGAACAATTCAAAAAACGAATGCAGGATAAGGTACGCGAGGATTTAAATTTAAAACCGACTTCTGACCCAACAATCCGACACACGCAAACCGTACAACAGCAAAGAGACCGCTCTCGGGACAGGGGCTGGATGTTCTCGCTACACCAAGCACTAAACACAATCCCTCATTACGACGGAAATCCGGACATGCTTGCACTATTTTGTCGCGCAGTTCGCGACGTAATTCACGAATTTGTCCCGGACTCCGAACGCTGGATACTCAACTCGTTGATTTAACAACACAATACAGCGGCATTGGCGGAGCGGACAAAGTTTTAGCTGACCTTAAAGTAATTCGCCAATATGCAGGAGAAAGTGCCGGAGACTACGGACTACGCGTTCAAACATTGCACAACCGATTGTTAAACATCTATGACGCGAGCCGCGACATGCGCAACTGGGAGAGAGCTACTTATAAAAATAACGCCGAAAGGAGGCCTCAAATTTAAAAATTGTTCGAGGGCCTCCTGTCTAAACGGGGAATTACAACACCAAGTGCGTTCAAAAAACCCACTATGTCTCAGAGAAGCTATTACAGAGGCCGTACTAGCGCGCGACGCGCATACAGTCAGCAACCGGATCCAATTCGCGAAGACAGCACTAAAATTCCGTAGGGGGCAGCCGAGCTTATGAAAATTGCAAAGGCAGTATATGAACCAAAGGCCACACCAATAGCCAGCGAAGCTGTTAGGTACACTACGGGTATGAGCGTTTGTAACCATTGTCGGCAACAGGGCCACTTAGAGAAAGACTGCAAGGAAAAGAAATGTCGATATTGTAACATACCGGGCCACACCTACGTTGAATGCTTCTCGTTGGAAAACGCGATAAATAACGGACGTCTCAGTAAAGAAAAACTTGAACAGCTAGCGTCAGCACCCGTTGCCGCTGCTGAACCAGTAGTATATACCCCCTTCCCCATATCCACCCCAGCCCCGATGCCGTACGTCATACCTGCACCGCAAGCAAACAACGGGACGCAGAATAATAGCGCTCCCCAAGAAATAACGGAAAGCAAAACGGCGCTTTTCGAAAGAACAATGTGCGCAGATACTCAGGGGAATATAACAACAATAAAGGGTACAATAATCGAGACGGTAATAGAAACTATAACAATGATAATGGGTACGATAATCGAGACAATGACAGGAATTATAGCAACAATAATAGGTACAACAATGATAGAGACGACAATCGAAATTATAATTGGCGCGAAAATGGGGGATACGACAACAGGCGTAATGATCGTGGGTTTGAAAATCGTCGATACAACCGGGATTTTGATAATCGGCGAAACGACAGAGGATTTGACAATAGGCGCAACGACGGTAGAGGCAACAATAATAAGATTCGTTACAATGATCAGAACAACGGCAATCATAACAATGATCGTAATAGACAAGACAACTGAAATACCAGAAATCAGCCCGGAGATTCTTTAAACTACCAGCATGCTCGTTACCAGTCGGAGGTATCGAGCAATCAATAAGCAATAGAACACCGAATCTGAAACCGACGCAAACACAAGAAAAGAAAATAGAGGGGCAAATTGATAAAAAGCAGGAGAAAATTGAAGATTCAAAAAAGCAAATAAAAGAGACAGCCGTACAATTTAATAAGTTAAAAGAACAGTCGAAACAGGAAAAAGAAGCCAATGTGCAGGAGAAGGTTAATAATCGAAAGTACTTAATAAGATTTACTACAGCGGGACGTAAACTACTGATCGTAGAGCTTACGAGCGAAAAGTTAGAAGGAAGTAAAGCACGTTTCTATGCGGATAGTGGAGCCGATGTTACGTTGATTAAAGCGAGTAACGTCACTGATAGGACAATAATTGATAAACAATATGTAATTGCCATTAACGGAGTTACGCCGGGCGAATGCTTAAGTCTAGGTAGGACAAATATGAGTTTAGAGGGACTAGAGTACGACGTGCACGTGGTTCCTAACGAATTTGCCATTGATACCGATGGAATCTTAGGATGGGATGTGCTTTCAAAATACGGTGGAAAGGTCAATGCTGCAGACAGATGTATAGAATTTGGACAGACGATTATACCATTTACTCAAGACGAAAGATTTATTATACCAGCACGTACGAGACAAGTAATTTACGCAAGAGCAAGCGATAGATCAGAGCAAGTAGGATTTGCCCCATTACAAAATTTAGGAGAAGGATTATACTTTCGAAATTTCATCGGTATTAACCAAGAAGGTAAAATAAACGCCTTATGCGTTAATACTACAGAATATGAGGTAGAGTTAAATCCACCAGAGGTAACACTGGAAACCTGCGAAGCCATTAAGGAGGGAGTAGAAGAGTTTAATCTAGAAGAAGGCGAACCTGCAGATACCGTGAATATATTGTCAATATTTTTCAATGAAAGCAAGAGTAGGGCCGAAAGAATTTTTGAACTTCTTGATCCAGAGACACTTAAGGATTTAACGGAGGAAGAAATAACTCATATTAAAGAAATCATCCGGGAAAATCCACATATCTTCGGGCTACCTGGAGAGAAACTTAAGGCAACAACACTAGAGTCACACAAGATACCTACTATTACAAATGTTCCAGTACAATCGAAAGGATATCGACCAAGTCAGGAAGAGAAAGAGGACTGAGGGCGCCAGATAAAACAACTGCTAAAGGACGACATAATCCGACCAACAGATTCACCCTACAGCTCTCCTACATACGTGATACCAAAAAAGCCGCAGCAGACGGTACAAAAAGATGGCCAACTTGACTATCGAGCCCATGAAGTGTCAATTCCTACAGCGAGAGGCACACTTTTTAGGACATATCGCTGGAGGTGGAAAAATACGAGCAGATCCTAAGAAAATAAAAGCAGTAAATAAATTTCCAATACCAACAAACGCCAAGAAAGTCAAACAATTCTTAGGACTCGCAGGTTATTACAGGCGCTTTATCAAAGACTTCGCGAAATTAGCAGCAATTCTATCTAGACTGTTGAAGATGAACGAGCCCTTCGTGTAGAAAGAAGAGCATCAGCAAGCCTTTGACCAACTACAAACGGTATTGTGCGAGGAACCAGTGATGAAGGCACCAGACTTAACTATGCCCTTTTTAGTAATAACCAACGCATCTGATTACGCCATAGGGGCCATTTTAAGTCAAGGACAGTTAGGCCGCGACCAGCCCTGCGCTTATGCATTACGAGTCCTCAAGGGAGCCGAGCTAAGATATTCCACCTACGACAGGGAACTACTAGCGGTCGTGTTCGCAAAAGATCAATTTAGACACTACGTAGCAGGACGCAAATTTACAGTAGTAACAGATCACGAGCCCCCGAAACGTTTTTTCACCACCAAAAAAACCTGATCTAAGATTCAACAGATTAAAAGCAGAGCTCAGAGGCTACGAATTTGATATAGTGTACAGACCCGGAGCTCGCAACTGGAACGCAGATGCACTCTCTAGAAACCCTATCCTCGACGAAGGAGAAGAAAATCCAGAAGGACCAAAATCAGAATTGTATGAGTTGGCAGATAAACAAGAGCACGACGCTACGATATTACGATTTAAAACAACAAGGAAAAGAGGCAAATCCAAAAAGCTTCCTGAATCAGCCGATACTGCAGACAGAGAGAGGATATCGACAGAATCTGAAAACTCTGGAAACCCAAGAGAAAGAAAACGACGAGTCGTAGTTTACACCGAGAGCACGGATCCAAACAGCTCTTCAGACGACGAATGGCAACCCAAAACAGGAACAAGAGTTGGCAAAAATAGAGTCTATAAGAAGGTACATGGCGAGAAAACCGGGAAAATATACCCTACATGCTACAAATTACCTGACGCACGTGAAACATCCGAGCCGATTCTGTCAGGCGGACCCGAACAACGTCTTGAGAAAACTCCGCAAGGAAGAAAATATGAGACTTGGAGTACAAGCCGCAAGCACACCGCAAACTTAGGAAACGAACTACAACGACGACCCTAAAAGGCCTGTACGAAAGCAGACCCTTAACAGAAGTCCGCCAAAATTTCACAGAAATGACATGGAAATCAGCGAAGAAAGCAACAGTAGCTTAGGAAGCGACGCCGAAGATGAATCCTTAAGAGCTAATCAAGGAGAGCGAGAACAAGAGGTAGAAAGTTCACACAACCTCAGGGAAAAAGAGCATTCACTGGATCGCCACAACTTATGACAGCCATTAACTCCGAAGCGAGAACCAAACAGTAGCAACAGCCATGAAACATCAAGGCCAATTCCTCAGAAAACGAATAGCGAGGCGAGCAACGTAGGCCTCAGTAATAAACCAACGACCGCAGAATCACCGATAGCAACCCTCCGGCAAACATTGTTCGGCAAGGGAATTAAATTTCGAACTCACCTCACTGTAGACTTAGAGGAGATAAGTAGACAAGATAACCACTACTACGACAGGAAATTAAACGTGCAACACTTTAGAGAAGGAGAAATGGTATATGTTCTCAAGGAGCCCAAAGTCGGCCAATTTAAACCCGAATATAAGGGCCATCATAGCTATTAACTACTCAACATACGGATAGTAAATATAACTAAACTTAAACGATATACACCGGAAATCGAACAGAAGAAGGGTACCAACATAAGCATAACTAATACTTGAACAAAATAAACTTTCAACAATTGTATCGGAATAAAATGATAAAATCACTATATAAAAATAGTAAGATAAATAAATACAATACTAGAAACATTTAAATTAAACAAGAGTAAAATTTGACAAACAATTACATTAAATCAATAATGAATAAACGGTAAGAAAAGTTTGAACATCTAGTGACCCCCGGACGCCGCATAAAATAAAGGAACATTTAATCGAACATCTAGCCACCCCCGGACGCAGCAAGGCTCGAGCAGCTCAGGAAAACAAGTATAGAAAAATTATACTAATATAAATCAATAAATAAACAAGACTTAACGAGAAAACTAGTAGGAGATGACGCTTGGATCAAGACTAGGGTTTAAATAAATAATCACTGGAAGTCCCAGTAAAACCATATATATTAATCACATACAAATCACAAGAATTTAAAGCATTGTAAACACATCACCACGAAAGAATGGGATAACGATCGTCAGAATCCTCGGAAGCGCGCCAGTCGATGGATCGACGGGTCCCAGGCGAAAGAGGCCGCGGACGAGAAGAACAGGAGTCACTATGACTAGACCAGGCATCGGCAGCGGGCACCTCAGAGCAACCTAAGTGATGATGGCGGCAAGGGAAGCGCATTCTGGACCCGATTCCTTGAAGCAGACGGTTCCTCCAGACCGGAGCAGATCCCCGACATACAGGGCAAACCCTACAACGGGATAGCCAGCTATCACACACGGCGTGACCATTATCGCACTGCCGAAAGTTCGAATAGATAAAATCGTCACAGATAGGACAAGTGAACAAATCACGAAGCAGAGCATCTCAGGGCGATGTAGGCGGTATGATACCGACCCAAGTATCAACGAGGTCTGGGTCAGGCCGCACAGGGACTAACACCCTACCAGGCTTATAAGGAATTCGGAAGCTTGGTCGAACCTGCAATAAGGAAAGGGATTTTTAACGCTACGTTTTAGAACAAATCCTCTCGTGTTTGCTTATGTTCGACGCTGACTTTAAGCCCCCACACCAACGGCACGCCCTTTTCGGTGTACCTCCGGGCGCATGGGCGATCCGGTGTTGGCGCATTAAATGACACTTCTGTTTATATATCTTGAGATACAAGGAACAGACGTGATGCTTGGAACTGCCGTCAGGGTCGTACTCTACTTGCGCATGTGCCCGCATATGTGGCAACAAAGAAGTGGTGAAGGGACACCCGTCGGTAGGACAGACATGCCTCCGGAAAAACCGATCCCTCACGAAAGCCGTCACGGTGGGATTGGAAGGAACATAACCCACAGCATTAGAAGGACAACGTCAGGTGACGAACCGATCAGCACCGGCATTCCACCTAGGACCCCCGACATTCACGGCCTCGGCAATACTCATGCCCAAGTTGATCACCTGGTGATATATACCCGGCCCTACGTAGACAAGGTCCCCGTGCCGCTGCATGATGAACTGGTGCGGAATGTTGCGAGCCTGAAGATACTTGGACGTAATGCAGATATTCTTATGATTAGCCGGAGTCGGGCAACCCTCCAGATAGTCAGAAACATCATCGCGCCCTAGAAGCCTCAAACGGCCAATAGAATCCCCTAGAACCAACGTCAAATCATAGAAACTCCGGGGATGCACGAAGAGCCACACCTTCCCCGAGCCCACTTCGCCAAACCGAATCACATTGGCGCTGTCAAGGTAGTTGTCCTCCACATGTAAGTCAGTCAGGGCATACCGCCCCGACACGTACACCGAGGGTTCATTAACCCCGAACGCAGCTAGGGCGACAGGATTTCGGGCTGATGGTGCCACGGTAACTCGCAGAGGCGAGAGGTAATCCCCACCGACGCTGGAGTAGTATTCTGCCAGTAAACAGGAGAAAGACGGCCCGAAACGACGTCGCGGACGCACTGGTCGAAGAAGGCGCGCGTACCAGCCAATGAGCAGAGATCCGGCGCACCTGTGCGAAAGGGAACCTAATAAAAAAAAAAGGGGGAACCAGAGAAATAATATTAAAAACTATCAAAACCAAAAAGTTGAACGACTTACTAACGACAAGAATGGCAAAAAGCTTACCCCTATTCTCTTAACAGATCCTCCTGAGTGCACAACAAACGTTGCTCAGAGAAGGCGGGTTGCCCCGCTAAATAAATTTTCGCAAACTCAGCGCACATGTTGCGGTAGCAATTTCTCCTTCGGACGTCACGAAACTAAAGAATTAAAGGAAAATTTCAGTAAACACAAGATAAATCAGCAAAAGGGAACAAATGAGACAGTAACCCAAGAACACTCAATTAAACATAAATTACTTACTCAACGCCAAGCCACGTCCGAATAAAATCAGCGGCAGACCGCTGCCGGACGGATAAAGTAGTTGAAAAACATACAAGGATCAACATACACATGAAATTGCACTAGGTTTTCAAGGAACGCTATGCAGACCTCAAACACAAACTACATTTTTAGTATAAAAATAATAACTCATAAAGACAGAATAATTTAATATAACTATTTTAATAATTCCAATGATTCTAACATATTCAATAGTATAATTGTAAACCAACTAAAATTAATAATGAATTCCAATACTATTGTAGAAATTTTATAAAACTCACAAATTATAATGCCACCGCATCACATTCTNTAGCAATTTCTCCTTCGGACGTCACGAAACAAAAAAAAAAAAAATTCAGTAAACACAAGATAAATCAGCAAAAGGGAACAAATGAGACAGTAACCCAAGAACACTCAATTAAACATAAATTACTTACGCAACACCAAGCCAGTCCGAATAAAATCGGCGGCAGACCAATGCCGGACAGATAAAGCAGTTGAAAAACATACAGGGATAAACATACACATGAAATTGCACTAGGTTTTCAAGTAATGCTATGCAGACCTCAAACACAAACTACATTTTTAGTATAAAAATAAGTTATTATTTTTATACTATTTTACACTGTTTTTACAGAATAATTTAATATAACTATTTTAATAATTCCAATGATGCTAACATATTCAATAGTACGATTGTAATTCAACTAAAATTAATAATGAATTACGATACTTTAGTAGAAATTTTATAAAACTCACAAATTATAACGCGGTCGCATCATATTCTTCCACCCATCTTCATATAGTAGTTCGAAACACGAGAAAATAAAGAACTCAATCTATCATATTTCCGCACTAAAGGGGGGATCGTTACACGGACCCGCACAAAAAAAGCAGGACCGTCATTAATTACGCATATACACATATAAAGCGGGACGCCCAACACTCGGACAAAACAAAACTTAAACTTATGCTTGAACTCTGGGGAAATAATACACCAAAAATGTCATAAACAAATACAACATACACGCAGGGATCACTTTCAACGGCCGTAGGAGCCTGCATAAGCCGCACGCATCATCTAAATTAGCCATCTCACGAAACCTCACAAAATCAGTATTAAAGTCAACCATTTCACAAAAAAGAAAACCACAAAAGGATAAAAAGCTCGGAAATTAATAGGATTATTAAATACAAACGAGAGCACGTGGCGACGATGTAAGAAAGATCAAATAAACGCATGCAGAGCACGCGAAGAGGATACCAGTATCAGCGTACCGCATTGCCGAATTCGCGAAAAGTCGTCGCACGATACATATAGATATACTACCAACGATCCCGTACCGCCGTATATATAGATATACAATACACGATCCCTTACTACATTGCCGAATACGCGACAAGGCGTCGCACGATACATATCGATATACTACCAACTACTACATTGCCGAATACGCGAAAACACATCGCACACATATATGAAAGCGAAATTTTTCCAGAAGACCCTGCAAGTAATACAAAGTTAATACAATCCTTTTACACGTATTAACAAATGTTTTAAGCACCCACACAAGATTCTAGGTGCTATAGTTACCAAATAAAACAAAATATAAGAATCAGAGACAGCGAATACTGGCCAAAAGCTGATATCCAACTTTCAAAAACCAAAATCCAAACCACAACCAATCAAGAAAATATAATTATAGAAGCATGGGCTACATACANAATAAAGAACTCAATCTATCATATTTCCGCACTAAAGGGGGGATCGTTACACGGACNNACCCATCTTCATATAGTAGTTCGAAACACGAGACAATAAATAACTCAATCTATCATATTTCTGCACTAAAGGGGGGATCGTTACACGGACCCGCACAAATAAAAGCAGGACCGTTATTAATTACGCATATACACATATAAAGCGGAAAGCCCAACACTCGGACAAAACAAAACTTAAACTTATGCTTGAACTCCGGGGAAATAATACACCAAAAATGTCATAAACAAATACAACATACACGCAGGGATCACTTTCAACGGCCTTAGGAGCCTTCATAAGCCGCATCGCATCGTCCAAATTAGCCATCTCACGAAACCTCACAAAATCGGTATTAAAGTCAACCATTTCACAAAAAAAAAGACCACAAAAGGATAGAAAAGATTGAAAATGAATAGGATTATTGAATACAAACGAGAGCACGTGGCGACGATGTAAGAAAGAACAAATAAACGCATGCAGAGCACGAGAAGGGGATAGCAGTAGCAGCTCACTGCATTGCCGAATACGCGAAAAGACGTCGCACGATACACATAGATATACTACCAACGATCCCATACCGCCGTATATATACATATACAACACACGATCCCGTACTGCATTGTCGAATACGCGAAAACACATCGCACACATATATGAAAATGAAATTTTTCCAGAATACTCTGGAAGTAAAACAAAGTTAATACAATCTTTCGACACATATTAACAAATATTTTAATCACCCACACAAGATTCTAGATTCTATAGTTCCCAAGTAAAACAAAATACAAGAATCAGAGACAGCGAATACTGGTCAAAAGCTGATATCCAACTTTCAAAAACCAAAATACAAACCAGAACTAATCAAGAAAATATAATTATAGTAGCATGAGCTACATACAAAAACACACTGAATTACAAAAACACAAAGTCCTAACTCTAACAATACGCCTACAGTATCAAGTTCAAGAAATCATGCACGCTAATTCAAATTTTCACCAAGGTTCTGGAGTGAAATCTCTCCAGAAGATCCTGGAAGTAAAACAAAGCTAACACAATCTTTGGACACATATTAACAAATATTTTAAGCACCCACACAACACTCTAGGTACTATAGTTCCTGAATAAAACAAGATATAAGAATCAGAGACAGCGAGCACTGGTCAAAAGCTGAAACCCAACTTTTAAAAATCAAAATCTAAACCACAACTATTCGAGAAAATATAATTATAGTAGCATGAGCTACATACAAAAACACACTGAATTACAAAAAACACAAAGTACTAACTCTAAAAATACGCCTACAGTATCAAGTTCAAGAAATCATACACGCTAATTCAAATTTTCACCAAGGTTCTGGAGTGAAATCTCTCCAGAAGATCATGGAAGTAAAACAAAGCTAACACAATCTTTGGACNGTCAAAAGCTGAAACCCAACTTTTAAAAATCAAAATCTAAACCACAACTATTCGAGAAAATATAATTATAGTAGCATGAGCTACATACAAAAACACAAAATTCTAACTATTAAATTGCACCAACAATGTCAAACTCAAGAAATTATACACGCCAATTCAAAAACTTCATCAAGCTACCGGAGTAA
>QLSS01000252.1:99307-111497 GCA_024372645.1 Trichomalopsis sarcophagae
TTCGAGAAAATATAATTATAGTAGCATGAGCTACATACAAAAACACAAAATTCTAACTATTAAATTGCACCAACAATGTCAAACTCAAGAAATTATACACGCCAATTCAAAAACTTCATCAAGCTACCGGAGTAAAACTTTCCAGAGAACCCTGGAAATAAAACGAAATAAATAAAACCTTTCTACACGCATTAACAAATATTCTAAACAACATACAGAACTCTAGGTGCCACAAATTTCAAACGATAAATTGTTAGATAATAAATTACAGTAATGGGAGTCATTACTGGTCACAAAAAGGTTAGGAGTTTTGCAATTTTCTTGACGTCAAGGCGTCAAAACCCACAATCAAAAATCTAGTAGGGTAAACTAAGCGAGAAATTAACTAATTACTACAAGCTAGGAATGAACTATGCCCTATTCCAATAAACAAATAGAAAAACATAATCGTCATGACGACTGAATACCGCCCGCGACACATATCGCGTCAGGATACCGCGCAAACGCCGCTTGCGCAAACGCACACTGGCCTAATCTGAGCACGAAAATTCAAAAGAGAGACCCGCGGCAGTAGTTGAAGGAAGAATGTACATTGATGAGTAAGGATTCGAGAAGGATCTCAAGGGATAAATAAGGAGAAAGAACAAACGCTAGAATTAGTAAAAAAAACAAATAAATATATTATGAACGAAAGAAGGTATACATGAAACTAATTTTATGGAATTCGCCTCATCCCAATCAAGGCACTGGAATCCACTCCTAGAACAAAAACAATTATATCACATATTAATATTTGATGCGCACGGCAGCGTGCGATACGAAACTCACCTCCGTGCCCGAGAGGCGAAGATAGGAGGCTGAGTCGCCCAAAGACTGCCCACAGATAAGGCAGGGCTCCTCGGACGCGTCCCAGTCCTCACGGTGGCAGAGCACCCATTCACCCGGGGAGGGCTTATCCTCCGCGGAGATAACACGATAGGATATCTGAAAACGGAAAGAAAATAAAGGATTAAACGATTCACCTAGAGGAAGAAAGTAACGTATTAATAGGTAAAATAAGAAAAAAAGAAAATAAATAAATAAATAAAATGTACACCAACCTGCACACCAGCAGCCTTACGTCCATGGCAGCGGGCGATGTGGAGGGCTGCCGGCAGATCGCACACCGGCCATCGACATACACACTCGGCTCAGCCATCCCATGACAGGGATATGACGGGTCAGGCCCATCGACCACGACGTCGTTCGCTTCGCCCACGGACCCCACCTCCGACACATTCCCATCATGTCCAACTCGGGATCAGACTCGTGCACCTAAAAGAAAAGAAAAGGAACAACGACACAGATAAAATAAAGAGGTCAAAACGGCACATAATAAAGGACACAAAAAAAAAATCTCTCCAATTACCTCCAATTCTGACACCTCTACGCCCGGTCCCTAAAATTGCACCGCCATTATACGGAAAGAATGTATGAATTTTAACGGCACGAAATCAAGCCACCACACTGACTAGAGTAGAAGAAAACGCAAGGAAAACAAAAGAGCAATTCGACATAATCCCCTATCCCGACACAAGGTCGCATCTCGCGAAATCTGAGCGCGGAAGAAAGCGTGCAAAAGAGCCATGAAGAAACAGATAAGCGACGAAAGCATTATCACGACTAAAGCTAGGCACAAGTAAATATTTGCTAAACATTAAAAACCTTGGCCAATTAAAGGGATCCCTTAAGGGAACGTCCCATAAGGCCCTCATCTGGCCATATATAATCTAATAGTTTAAACAAATAAATGAAATAAACTAAAAGTTAGACTTTAATATTACTAACCCACAAGTGGACGTCACAACATCAATAACAGCCTAACACAACATATAATAGCCATCACGACGCTATCACGTCGTGAAAATGCAACTATAAGACACTGCTCTTGCAGGTGTGCGGCATTCAAGGAAACCAATGGAAGAATTACCATACAGGCCATCAACCATAATCCAGGGCTACTGATTGAAAAACTGAACACTTTGGCAACCTCCAGCACATCATGGGAAACAATACAACGCATAAATCTTGAAGCATGTTTCTCTAGATGGAACAAACTATTAATGAGCTTGGACATATTAAAAACATTCTGCAAGCAAATAAACACAGCATGCCGGTACGACCATCAGCTGGTTAAAATACGTCAGGCTAAAATAATCAGCATAACAGCCAACGATACGAGGCAACTCGCTAAATTACTAGCAAACTAGACCAAACTCGTACTTACAGAATTCGGCATTCTGCATGAAAAAGCCAACGAACTAGACAAGGCCATGGACGAGCTGATAGCCGATCAAGCAATCCTACGGAAACAGGAGGAAATCGAGGAAGCCTTAAACCTACTGGAAGACAACGTAATACAATACGAACTAGATACGAAAATTCTTACGGACGCTGTACTCTTTGCAACCCAAGGAATTGTACACCCACGTTTCGTCACACCAGAACAAATAGAGAAATCAGAAGCCCTCGCTAAAGAATCGGTAGCTGACTCGCGATTTCCATCCACGGAAGCAGACATGCCCATAACGGAATTAATTAAAATATCCGACGTCTCAATACTGTTCCAAGACATGCATTTAGTGTACTATATAGGATCACCATTGCTAGACTACGGCTATTATGACCTATATAAAGAATCTTCCCTACCGATCAAACAAAAATCACTGAACACATCAGACAGGTTTGCCTACATTTGGCCAGAAACGGAATATTTTGCTCTAGACCAAGGATCTAACGCCTATATCCCTATCTCCTTGGACGCACTAAACAAGTGCAAGAAACTAAATAAACTATACATATGCCGGAACACAAAGCCAGTTCACGAAATTAACGACCTCACGAGCTGCGAAATACAAATCAGTACCGGCAAAACTCCCATAAACTTATCAGAATGTAAAATAAAGGTCATGAAATCAAGGGACATATTCTGGATATGTACAAGCACTCCAAACACTTGAGTATTCTCTACAAATAATAAAGAGAAGCTGTTCTCTAGCTGCAAACGACTGACAGATAGCACGATAGACATTGACGGCGTAGGCATACTGCGCCTGCCGCATGAATGCACCGCACACACGAACACAGTACGACTCATAGCGTCATGCGAAGTACACTTTAACTATTCGACGGTACTATTTAACGAAATGGAATTAGATATAGGCTCGTGGATAAACAGAACGAACGACACGTCGTTAGCCCTTATCAAAAACACAGTCAACGGTGACTTACTCAGGAACTAGCATACTTGCTTTCGTCATAATAGTAGTAATCATATGGAAAGTTCTCACAAAAATGGGGGCCCCGCTACTAAACCGCGATAGATTGATTTCAGGACACAACATCCATACGCAGCTCGGCACAGAGCGCCCACAGATGTATGAGGCCAGACAACCGGAAATGGCAAACCAGGGCCTTCCATACTACCTACCGATGCAATCAACAGGCCTCAGCCTCCCGAACCTACGCATCTGGCCGCAGCCAGTGGAATGCTTCTTCAGCCAGCCCTGATGCCAAGGGACTCAAGGCTAAACCCACAAATGATTGGTGCCAAGAACAACAAAGAATCAAGACGCAGCATAAGATTAAGCGAGAGCATATTTTAAGAAACTAAAATGAAAGAGAGATTCGCTAGGTAGTTATATTGTATAATAGGATTACGCGAACACAGCCAACGGATCACTACACTACACACATTTATGTAACAATTACACATCAGAGAAACAAAAAATTGTTAATCGCTCGACCAACCTAAGCAAAATTATTAACCGCTCGATCAACCTAAGCAAAATTGTTAGCCGCTCGATCAACCTTAGCAAAATTAGGTGACCGGAGAAATTCGCGTAGTACCTTAGAATTTTAACAAGGGAATTAGGGAAATAGCATGTAAATTCTAGCCTAACCTAGCATATTTTGTATGAAACTAGACTCACTTACCTTTATCTTAATTCGGGCGTAGATTATACTATAAGGACTTAGAGTAAAAGGGAATCTATATGAGAAAATCTCAAATTTTTTTAACGTAGAATTTTGTTTGCATAGTTTTAAGTAGCGACCCCAAGGACGTGTCACGTGTGAATACTCACACGTGTATAGCGTTGTTAGTTATAATGCAATCGATGCATAAGTCGCCAAATCCGCGCATAGCAACAGCTCGGACTCACCCCGAAGCCCGTTTCTTTCGACTCAGCATAATCTCCCTTCCACGATTTCGGATAACCGCGCGGGTAGGAATCACGCCACCCGAGGATTCTATAAAAGGGGGTGCATGCGGACGCTTGCCCCGATTCCGCCACCCACGATCCAGCATTAGACAGGTAGGTTTTTGACTCGGAGACGACAGATAGGATCGTACACTTAGAGCGCACATTCTCCGAGATCACCTTAAATACGCGTTCTCTCTTTCATACAATCAGTTCATTGTGAATCACGATTAATAAACAGACACATTCACCGATAATCTCTCGTGTTCGTTCATTACCCCGGTAATTTCGCAGCAACCGTGAGCTTAACACCTCACCGAGAACAAAACCATCGACCCTCACACGTAACAGTATATTACGAATTGTTTCTAATGAATCAACATGTACCTTAACTCTAAGTTAAGTAAGCTCTTAATTGAACAGAACAGTTTTATTATGATTAAATTTAATAAACTTTGTTTGACTGTTCTTAGTTATTTTTTATCTCTATTTTCGTTGGGGTATTACGTCCTGATTATTAAATGATTTATAATAATCAAAACGTACTGAATGGTGTAGTGGCAAGGCTCTAATATTCAAAACTAGTTAGTACGCGCCTAACACTCTCACTGTCTTAGTTAATAAATATTTAAACCTTACCTTGTTGTGCTTTAATCGGGTTGATTTATAAATGAAATAATGTTACTGCTTTGTTTAAGATAACAGAAACTGTTTATTTATTTATTCTTATAATCGTATTTATTCTTGTCGTTATGATTATGTATTAGACTCTTTAATTTTTAGTTTGTACTTGTCACTAATTGTCGGACTGACGTGCGGTACGGAGCTCTAATTTTGAACTGACTGCTAAAGTGCGCACAAAACCTTTTAAAAACTTAGTATGGCACAATATGTTTATGGAGATTTATAAACATTATATCTTAAAAGTATCGAAATTGTACACATAAAAAGTAGTGCTCGCTTGTTACGTCACGGAACGCTGAGTGTACATTTTGGCTGTGTCAGCGCTCATTGACACATTTACACGTTTCGATAGCATTTTTGAGAACATAATAAGAATTTGAATTTTGATTCTTTAAAACAATGAGACATCCATGTGTCCTAATTACAATTGCAAATGAAAAATCAAAAGTTACATTATAGACGTAACAGGGGAATATATCCA
The DNA here is from genome assembly GCA_024372645.1 of Trichomalopsis sarcophagae. Taxonomy (NCBI): domain Eukaryota; kingdom Metazoa; phylum Arthropoda; class Insecta; order Hymenoptera; family Pteromalidae; genus Trichomalopsis; species Trichomalopsis sarcophagae. The sequence continues at coordinate 104,714 of QLSS01000252.1, forward strand.
ATTCGCCTAACCTTTTACTTTTTTAAAAGTCAATTTGTTTTAGAGATTTCAGTCCTTTGAAGTAAATTATTTTGCGTATTTTATATTTGTCCTCGAAATATCATATGAGCGTTTTAAGCACCTTTAGACCATGGTTTTCTTTGTAACATTTTCATCATTAACATAAAAACACTGTTTCTTTTGTCAAAATATTAGTGTAGTGGCTATAATTAATAATGCATGTTAAAAAAATTTGCAAAGGTGAGAATTTTCGCTGTCTACAAATATTACGATTGCACTAAGTCATCAAAAACTACAAAGCGTACTTCCAGACTTCGTCATCGGCCACCCTTTACACCTAGACGTCATCCTTATATTATTTATTTACGGAGACACCAAAAACCACGTTAGAAACTGTGTAGTTATTATCCGAGCATTTGGACTAAAGAATCCTAAACGGATTTTATCATTTTTGTTGAGACATGCTAGTTTATTGTAAAAAAAGCTGCTTTCTTGGCAATATATCGATTGGAAATCATAGTTAAGCAGACAAATACGATTTTACGCCAAAAAAATTTAGATACAATAATGTTAATATATGGATTTACTGAATTGAAAATTTGAAAACCCAATATAGATAATATAGAAGTAAATAGTGTTGCGGTCGACGTAGGCCATTCGAACTCGAGTTGGTGGCGCTACTGCGCCACTTGATTTTTCGTAAGGGATGCTCTAAAAATTTAAATGATTTCGAATGTATATAACACATATATGTATAAAAATAATTTAGAACAATACTACTGGGAATTTCGATAATTTATTCAAATATGTATTTTGTGGATGATTTTCTGGTAATTCTTTAGAGTATATAAAAAAATAGTAATTTTTTGGCAAACTTGAATCTGAAACAATGATATTACACTTAGAGGCAACTAGTTTGTTAGACACATGTTTCTCTTTTCCGTAATATTTCTATGTCAATATCAATAAGATTTGACATGCATGTATATATTTTTGAATTCTGAATTAAGGAAAAACAGTATTTTATTTTCTCAACTATATTTTTTATAGCCTTTTTTTGATTTTTGAAAAACACTATTTTGCGTTTTTTACAATCATCCCATTGTTACAAACAATTCAGCTATGAAACATTTGTAAGAGAATAAAATCACCTACTTTTCCTTGTTTGGTGGTCGGGATCGACTGCTCTGTTCGGCAGATAAAGTAAAAGAGGTGTTTTTTTTTTTAATAATGTCTCTGAAACGAATCATTATAACACCAGGAAAACAAATTATCTCGATGGGTCACGTGTCAAACTATATCCCATTCAAATTTCAAGTGATTTAACAACTTATTTTCTCAGTAATAAATCGAAAACTGAAAAAAATGAGTTTTTTTTGTACCTCAATTATAGACGCAAAGAGGCCGTATTGCACTTGAGATTTCGGGAAAAGGTGAATATTTTATGTGTTTTGGCTAAGTTCATTGCACAGCTTTCAAACCTCTATGGTTCGAAAAATATCAAGGATTCAATTTTTTTTTTTTTTTATTTTTTGATTCCTTACATCTCTAAAACAATGTAGTCAAATGCTTTAAAATTTTAATTGGTGATTCACCATAATAAAATTTGCTGCTGAAATTTTAAACCGTTACATCAAGCGGTTTTTAACTAAAGATCTAAAATGTAAAAGTCATTTTCTCGAAAATTGCGGAAGCGACCTATCTAATGAATAGCCCGTTGTTTAGGTGGTTAAGTTGGTTAGGAACACATGTAAACATGCGTGAATTTTTGTGAATAAAAATTGACGAAAGTGTTCGTATTCTATAATTTAAACGAGGGGGGTCTGCAAACGTTTGGACAATGAACCATCCAAAACTTATATATTAAATTATGTATAAAAAATCGCCTCATACATTAGCAGGCAAATATACTGTATATTAAAACAATATTTTATTTATTGGACCTATAAATTTAGTTAAAGGAAGCTACGTATCAATAAATTGGTAGCAATTTTTTTATAGTTTAAAGCAGTTTTCTTCATTTTATATTTTATAATGCTGTCTTCTACGTTTACTAGTTTTTTCCCAATCAAAACAGCTATCTTCGGATTCTACACATTTTTCTTAACTTTTCTAAAAACACGCCTCTAATAACATAAAAAGAAAATTAACTCTAAAAAAAGTAAAAGGTTAGGCCAGTTTGATATATTTTGCAATGAAATAACAGATTGAAAAAGAACTGAGATTAATCAACCGAAGTCAAGTTTATTATATTTAATCATAATAAAGCAACAAAATTTGTTTTGGTCAATAAAGGTCTTACTTATTTAACTCAAAGTTAAATAATATACTGATCAATTAGGAAGAATTCTTATGATACTTACTACGTAACTTGCCATGAACGTTTCATTGTACATATGGTATTTCTATAACGTTATAAAACGTTAATAGCAAATTTTAGTTGTTCACCAATTAACAAAATGAAACGTTCATAGCAAGTAACGTGGTAAATATCTTGAGAGTTTGAAAGTAAATCTTTCTATAGGCTGGACGGGTACACATTTACTGGGGAGTGAATCGACGAGGGGCGACCGTCACGGTGGCACGACAGATCGATCGTTACTAAAGCATCGGCAGCTTTTTTCCGCACCATGCACTCTTCGCCGCGCATGCTAGCATGCTCGCACAGCTCAGCTCTTTTCTTACAAAGCAGCCGCACTTATTTATACATGCTGCAAGCGGCTATCGGATTTTCTCGGATTTCGGACGCGCTAATATAGCGGTACCTTTTCATGGTACTTCAATTTTTTGCGTCAACTAGACGACGTGACTTTATTAATATGAGCAAAACGTTTACAGGTAAACATTATTGTCTTATTGCGGTAAACATTACTGCGTGACACGCCCTGGCGTAAACTTCGATTTACCGCACGCTTGTGCAAAAATGCACTCTCTAAATCTCGGATTACGCACGTTGTGTTATACAATATCGTACTATACCATTATTCTTATTATTTTTTTTTAATCGTATTATATTTTGCCTATCCTGAATTTACTAGTTGATTAATTATTACTTCATATAAGATTTTTTAACTCTGTCAAAGTTGCGATTAAGTTAGAAAAATAAGGAAACGGTGGCGATTTACGCATCAAAATCACTAAATCAAGAAATTATAAAAATTTATCAAAAAAGTCACAATTAAATGTATCCTTGTAGATTAGTACTTTACACTCAACGAAGACGCATTTGAATTTGCGTCGAAGACGTACGTACGAGTATATATACTATAGTCTTTGCGGAAAAACTAAAATTGATTTTAGTTTTTCCGCAAAGACTATAGTATATATATTTTTAACTCTTGCGTCAAAGACTATAAAGTACATTTGCAGTGCGCTGCGAAGACTAGTACATTTCTCACTTCGTATACGTTTGATTCTCTGGCAACAAAACTATTCAAAATTTTCCAAAATTTCACATCATTTATTTAAGTATTCACTTCTATCTACTGTTTCCGAGACAGCCACATTTTTCTAATTGATCAGTATATAACTTAACTGAAGTTAAGTACGCCCTTTATTAACCAAAAAAATTTTGTTGCTTCATTATGATTAAATATAATAAACTGAACTTTGGTTGATTCATCTCATTTTTTTATCTGTTATTTTGTTGTGGAATATATCAAACTCGCCTAACCTTTTACTTTTTTAAAAGTTAATTTTTTGAGATATTAGCCCTATTTAGTAAATTTATTTACGTATATCATATTTCTCCTAAAAATGATATATAACCATCTTTAGCACCTTTTGACCCTGGTTTTATTGTAACATTTTTATCAATAACATGAAATCACTGATTGTTCTGATACACTAGCCTCGAATGATTTCTACACCTAGACACCAAAACCAAGTGCGAACTACCTAGACTTCGTTATCGGCTACCCTGTACACTAAGACGCCATCCTCGTACGATGTATGTACCTAGAAATAAAAACCATAAAGGGAACCACCTAGACTTTGTCATCAGCCACCCTGTACACCGAGACACCGCCCTCGAATAATGCATTTACCTAGACATAAAATATTACGGAGCTCACCATCTAGACTTTGTCATCGGCCACCCCGTACAATAAGACACCGCCTTTGAATAATTTCTACACCTAGACACAAAAAAACACGAAACGGATCAACTAGACCTCCTCATCAGCCACCCCGTACACCTAGACATCGCCCTCAAATGATGTATTTACCTAAACATAAAAAATTACGGACCGCACGACCCAGACCTCGTCATCAGCCACCCCGTACACCTTGACACCGTCTTTGAATATCCATTTATCGTCTCCATTTATCTCGACTATAATTGCAGATTTAATCGCAACATAACTTACTTTTACTTCAGTGCACTTAAATAATGTAACTGATTACTGATAATATGGTTTGTACTGTGCAATTTTTTTATTGATTCCTATGAAAGCTCTCTGCGTTTTACAGGGTTGAGACTGTCTTTATTACAAAGCCCGCATTACTTTATTTTATTTATTTATTAAAGTTTTTTAATTATTACTTTTATTTTTGTATATTCTGTAACGGGGTGTGGGTTCGAGCAGCAAATAATTATGTAAACAACTGGAACGCGCTCCCTCGATGCGAGAGGATTCCTCTCCGCCCGCGAAACACCACCGTTGCATGCAGCTGTCTCAGCTGCTTCTGTTTCCTGGGTTTACGCGCTGCCTGGCGCGTGCTCGACTGCTCAACTGCGTTAAATAATAACTAATAAATAACGCCCGCAGAGGCGGCGGTATTCGCAGGAAGGAACAAGGATCGTAGATAACGAGCGAGGTTTCTAAATGACGACAAAATCACGTAAAATCAAAAGACTAATGTTATATTTACAAGTCGCGAAATAAACTTGATTTTACAAAAATAAAATTATAATACGCGAGGCGACAACAACTTTGCGACTCGCTGCGACGCTAGAATAATCGCGCTCGCACGTGTGTTTCGACGTGAAGGTCACGCGCGTCGGATCACCCTCGCATGGATGATTTCCACTCACAACACGGCTCCTACTCCGTCACATGAACTCTTTCCATGAGCAGTAGCATGGAAATGCCAATCCGCCATTATTTGGAAATCTGGCTGATGATTAACCAAATTCATCATTTAATATCTATTTATGCTGCTTTGCACCATCTGTAACGTATATAATCTTATTCATTTTTGGGAATCTTTTCTATATTTTAGAAAAATTCTTTTCTTGTAAAATATAAACTGCAGCCGTATCATGAGCATTCAGAAAGTGCTATAAAACTACAATGCCTTGTTTCATTAGCTTTTCTGTAATATAGTACTACAACACTTATTGTATACTGATCATTGTTAAAATGAAATTGCTGAGCAGCATCCTGAAAGACATAAGCAAAATTATCAGAATAATCCACCTCCAGAAGCCCTTCGTTCTCTTGTAAATTGTTCTTCCGATCTTTTATATATTTAGATTGATTTATTGCGATGAAATAATGTAATGTAAGTTTTTTAAAACTCAAAGACAAGATTTAGATTTAAAATCATCAACCGAAAGACATTTTTTTTAAAGAACATTTATTTGTTGACTGCCAGATACTAAAAATTAATTCTTTAATCTTATTTTCGTATAATACAGAAGATACATGTTCTTCAAATCTTAAAAAATTACCACATTTTTGATAACTTGCTAAAAAACAAGAAGATTTCTGCATAAGATGAATGAAAAGCATTTGATATAACCATTCATTGGATCACCAGATCCCTTCATGAGAATCATCAATCTGGATGCTTCAAGCATGGCCTTGCAATTTTTGTGTATTACACATATACACACGCTATCCATGCCTCTTTCACTAGCCAAAACACACCATTTTGGACGTAGATCGGCGAATTTACTAAAGCTCATAGGAAATTGTTGCCATTCTTCTTAAAAAGTTCTATACAATACTTTAATAATCACTGTTAAGTGACGAAGTTCCTGGATAGATATTCAGAGACATTAAATTAAATTAAATCCAACCAAGACGAAAGAAAGAAAGAATCCAGAAACTTCGACGCTTAACGTACGCGAGAAGTAACTCAAAACCAAAACAAAACTTCTCCTCCCTCGGCTGAAAGCGCGCGTATACAGTCGACGCTGCAGTTTAGCCGTTGACCGTAAGCTAGACCCATAAGGCCTAATGAGTAAGAGAGAGAGAAAGCGCGGCTAAACTGAAGTGCAAAGGAGAAGTAAAGACCCTGTGTGGGAGAAAGCTATCACGCTCTCTTCAAACTCTGCCTCCCCCAATCTTCATTCCTGTGTGTGCGCTCCTAGAGACAAGACGCTTTCTCTTCGAGTTTTCACATTAAGTTGAGCGAATAAAAAAAAAAAAAAGAAATATTATTTTCCTTAGAGTCAAAAGATTTGGTTGATTAATTTTTATTTCTTTGAGTTTTGTCTTGTATTGCTAATTGTGTTACGTTAAACGATTGTATTGAACTTCATTGTACGTCACGTCAACTATCGAAAGAAGAATAAAACAAAATTTAGAACAGAAGCCCAGCGCAGTCATAGTTTTGCTTCCTACCACTATCTCATTCATCTAGTTTTCCAGTGATCCATCAAACACAAGTAAGTTATTTTCCTTAATGATTTAAAGTTAAAATTTACCAAATCAAACAATTCTGGCGCGATAAATTAGTAATTTCACTAATCTTTTCCGTATGGGAGAGTAGCTGACCGCCCACGTTTATATTAATAATTGATTGTTAGTTTGGTAAGCTCAGAATTACCCTAACA
>QLSS01000252.1:121497-163296 GCA_024372645.1 Trichomalopsis sarcophagae
TCACCTCTTAACAATGCAATGTAACTTAACAAAATATCTAATAGCCATACCCATCAGGAACCTCAATGCTACCACAATAGCTGATGCACTAGCAAAGTATCTCATTTGCCAGTTCGGAGCACCAAGAGCCATACTCTCAGATAGAGGCACCAGTTTCCTCTCCAACATAGTCGAATCGCTCCTCAAATTGTTCAAAATTAACCACCTTACAACTTCAGGGTACAGACCGCAAACAAATGGATCACTAGAAAGAAGCCATGCCCCACTCATAGAATTTATTAGAATATACTCGGAAAGATACGACGATTGGGACCATTTAACTCCATTTGCGACGTTTACCTATAACACTAGCGTGCATGCAGCAACTAACTTCACCCCATTCGAACTAGTTTACGGACGAATAGCGCGTTTCCCTTTGCGAATACCCTCTGACGAAAAATTAAAAACATATAATGTTTATATGCGTGACTTAGTATTAAGGTTAGAAGAAATGAAAATCTTAGCAGGTGAAACTCAAATAGCAAACAAGGTCAAAACAAAAGAAAGATACGATAAAAAGGTTAAAACCTTTAAGGGTAAAGTAGGCGGATATGCGAGACTAATCAATGAACCCCGTGTAAGTAAATTCGACGCTTATAGAAATAAACCGCTGAAAATAATCGAGCTTCTAGGTAGGAAAAATGTCATTTTAGAATACCCTAACGGCAAACGTATACGAAAACATATAGACAAACTAAAATCAGTAGAGGATAAGTCCGATCATGATGACTCAAATTTCCTCGACTAATCAATAATAATGTTACAGGATGAGAATTTTAAACATTTTAATGATATTACTTAATCTATTCAACGAGAGCAAAAGCGAACCCGTATACCAAGTAGAATCACTTAACCCCAATCCTGGAATATATTTTGAAAAACTGAACGTGATTAGAATAAAAAGAGCAACATGGAAACTCAACATCTACATCAACGTGGAAGACTTCATGCAGTCATTCAGAGCAAGAAATTCGTACAAAGAAGTATTTCAAACTTGTAAAACCATAATCGAAGAGAGAAAATGCCGACACGCTTTAGCTATCGACCTTCTAGAGATAAAAGAGCAAGAGTTAAGAAACATCCAAGAAACAATAAAAGAAACGATAGCAACCCTAGGACACACCCAATATCCAACAGCACGACATCCAAGAAGCATCAGAGCAAAAAGACTCGTACCACTAGGTATAATAGGAAGCATAAGCAACAGCTTGTTTGGACTAGTCACCGACGACGAAGTAGAAAATATAAACAAAAATATAGACCAGCTTTTCGAAGATCAGACCAAAATAGTACATCTGATAGACAGCAATTCTCACATAATCTCAACAAAATTCGAAGAATTATACAACATAACCAGTAACCATCACAAAGTGTTACAAGGATTTGAAAGAGAATTAACAAAAACAATTAAAAGCGTTCTACGAGAAAAGGAAGAAATGAATTATCAGGTCGAAATAATGATATATGTAAAGCGATTGGAGTCAACACTAGACCACATCATCAAAAGCAATGAGAAACTACTAGCAATTTTACAAAAATTAAAAGAAGGAAAAATGCACCCAGAACTCATGAAACAAGATGTGCTCCATCAAATGAACATGGACGTAAAAAGAGTGAGTCGAGACTTAGAATTCCCAATACCACCAGAACACATGAGAGCAGAAGAGTTAACTAAAATATCGGACATTGATGCCATACACCAAAACGAACGGACGCTAGCCGTGCTACATTTACCACTAGTAGATCGAATGCCATACCAATTGTACAGGATGCATCCAATCAATGTGCCACAAAATATGAAAAACAAGACAGTAGGTCAAGCCTTCATAAAACCATCCCATGAATACATAGCTATCAGCTACGATCACACGAGATACATCAAATTTAATGAAGAACAGAGACAAACGTGTATCACAACACACTATGCAGACATATGCCCGATCCTAGGAGCACTCAGAAACGTGCCCGAATCCAGAGACTGTGAAATAACATTACTTTTAAATCCCAGTCAGAATGCAATCAATCATTGCGACATACGATACAAGATGAACATGCAGACACAATGGAAGTATTTAGAATATGACAAATCATGGCTCTATTCCACGACCGGACAAGAAACATTAAACATCATATGCCAAAACAAACACGAAACCAAAATAACAATAAAGGACACAGGAATAGTGCACGTAGCTCCTACTTGTATAGCAACAACCGCAGAAGCCACAATAACTGGAGAAATCACCAGGAACACAGAATACACCTATTTGTACAAACCAGATATAAACCTCAAAATAACAGAGATTTATCCGTCCCTAAACAAAGAAGACAGTGACATGGAAGTTCATAGCTTGGAAATAACAAAATTGTTAACTCCCCACACAATTAATAATGATGGAAAACCGCTACATGAAATAATGAGTCAGTTAGACGAAATAGGTGAACACAAAAGGCAAAATTATAGAAATGACTCAACACTATACGGAAGCGTGACCATCCAATTAGCAATCGTAGCAATAATAGTAGCAATAATCATAAAAATGAAATGTTTAGGCAAATGCCAATGTTTCAATAGGAGACATGCCCACCCACCACCCAAAAGAAATAACAAGAGACAAAAACCCATCCCAAATGATGAAGAAATCGGACTCGAAAGTATCTTAAACACTCGCGAAAACCCCAATACCCCAACACCCCAATACCCCCAATTTAGATCGCGAAACCCTTGAAAGTGAAACCTCAAAAATCACAAGAAAGATATTATTATTACCAAAACAAGAAGCAGAATGCTCATAGGTTACCAAAATTTTGACCGAAATTTGAAAATGAGTTTTCAAAGGAAACTACCATATAGCCGAACAACGCATAGTCAAAATTGTTAATAACAATAATATAATCTAATTACAGAATAAAATAAAAGAAACAAAATGGAGTCGAGACCAAGAACCACCATATCAATGTTCTGTGACATAGACATTCCACTATCAAACATAGTAAAAGAATTCGAGAAAATAGGAGAACCTCGAAATGCTCACGTGGAGAAACACAGATACGAACAAGAGACCAAGAAAATTACCATATCATTTGAGTCAGAAAGAGAAACACAGAGAGCATACGAACTCAGATCGCTACTAGCGAAACAAAATAAATTAAAAAGAAACAGCAGAAGAACAGCACCGTACCAAGGACCCGCAACAACCTCAAAAGTACCAACAGGAGGATTGATCGACCTTACTCCAAATGAAGAGCCAACAGTTAAATCTGAGATCCATGTAGTAAACTCAACGACGCAACCAACCAGAAACAAATTATTTTGTTTACTCCCTTGGGACGGAAATGATAGAGAAAAGGACGAGATGTTCTTCAGACAATTTGCGCAATTTGGAACACTAGCCTATTATGAAACGGTCAGATACAGAAAAGGACGACTAGCGTATGGATATGTGCAATACTTCACAGAAGATGAAACCAGAATCGCCAAAGAAGAGAGTGACCCGACATACAAAGCAACGTTCGCGGAACCCAGAAGACTCCCACGTATTGCACAAGGAAACGCTATTACAAAATTTCATGAAAAATGCAAAAAGATGATAGAAGCAGAATTATACAGCTTGCATGACGTAACCTGCAAGAAACAAACAAAATGGTCTCAAGAACAAGCAGATGAAGCCCCACTAGACAAACTACAGCCATTAAAAGAGACCATATTGGAACTAAAAGAAAAAATAGCCAAATTGGAAAGCCAGAAGCAAAATAGAGAAAAAGGTTTCATGACCAGCAACCCTACAAGTGCCAGCGGAAATGATCAGAATCAACAGAAATCAGAAATACCCGAGACCCTCAAAGTAATAGATGATTTAAATGATAACGATATGATTACAGATTAGGAAAAGACAGACCACACAGTAATCCATTTCTTATGCGGAGACCAGGTACCGAAACAGAGCTTTGACGACCATGTACAAAACTGTCAAATGTATCATTTAAAAACGAGACTAAAAAACAAAAGAACAGCATCCACAACACAAATAGAAACGGACCAGGGACGAACAACACCGACACCACAACCGAACACGAGCGGACTGGCCAACGCACAAACAACAGCGCGCCCGACAGCATCCAATACGACAGCACCAACATCCGTTCACAGAGCACTATATCTGGACTATACATCATCCAGCGACGAAGACCCCATGGAAAGAGGAAGAGTCAGACAGAACGCCAGACGCCGAATGCAGGAGACATCGCGACAAACAGAGCAACCGAGACAGCAACCCACAGTGACCCAAAGACCGACAAGAACATGCACCGCAATAGAAGAACAAACAAGAAAGGAAATAAAAAAAATAGAATTCAAGAAGATACTAGACACTAGTTTTTAAGAGACGACACTGCGACTTTAGCCTTAAGGTAGATATAAGTAATTTAAGTAAGTCTTGACGTCATACAAAATGGACCAAGTTACCACTGTTGTATTGTTTCGCGTCAAAATAAAATATACTTTTATACTTAATACAAACAAAATGTACGACCAAAATTTCTTTTCAAAAAAAAAAAAAAAAAGAAATAGACCCTGACCCAATAATTTATAATAATACACATATTAGACTATAAGCAATAACAAAATAAAATATTTAAGCAATACTAACAAAATGAAATATAAAATTAGCGAATAAATCATAACAAACCCATATAAAACATTAACAACAGGTCATAAAGAAATTAGGAGACACGCATTACTAACAGTAGCAAATAAATTAAAATGAAAATAAGTTTAGATTGTACGAGACCATTCTTAACAGGTTGTGTGACAACAGAGCAGAGCCATAACCAAATTCACAAGGTAAGAGAAAGAGAGAAAACAAACAACCCACCCAAATCCATATCATTATCCCGAAACAAGCTGAAGGCAAGCAAGCCTAATAATAATGACAAAAAAATAGAAAAGAAATCTTGCCGATTGCTTACCAATAGCTTCCAAATTTCCTTTTTGGAAAAGCACGACCCAACCAAGGCACAAATTTGAATGTTGCACACATTCTAAGAGAAAGCAGTGAGTGTTCTTTCTTTAATCAAATGAACACCGAAAGGGTTGTCCAATGGATCCAATTGTGATCCAAGATGATCAGACACATGACCACACAGTAATTCGAGCATAGACGCAATTAAATTTCTGCAGTTTAGAACAAAAAAAAAAAAAAAAAAAAAAAAAAAGAAAATTTTTCTTTTTAAAAAAAAAAAAAAAAAAAAAAAAAAAAAAAAGGGGCTTGATCCTATCCTAGATCCACATATTTCCAAATGACACCTTACACCATTTCTAATGGATTAACAATAAAATCAGCACCTAAACTTGGCTCGCCAGCTGTCACCCCTGTCAGACCACTTAACCTTAGGCATATTCGTTTGTCGGGGACGACAAACGTTCGAAGGGGGGGAGGATGTTAAGTGACGAAGTTCCTGGATAGATATTCAGAGACATTAAATTAAATTAAATCCAACCAAGACGAAAGAAAGAAAGAATCCAGAAACTTCGACGCTTAACGTACGCGAGAAGTAACTCAAAACCAAAACAAAACTTCTCCTCCCTCGGCTGAAAGCGCGCGTATACAGTCGACGCTGCAGTTTAGCCGTTGACCGTAAGCTAGACCCATAAGGCCTAATGAGTAAGAGAGAGAGAAAGCGCGGCTAAACTGAAGTGCAAAGGAGAAGTAAAGACCCTGTGTGGGAGAAAGCTATCACGCTCTCTTCAAACTCTGCCTCCCCCAATCTTCATTCCTGTGTGTGCGCTCCTAGAGACAGGACGCTTTCTCTTCGAGTTTTCACATTAAGTTGAGCGAATAAAAAAAAAAAAAGAAATATTATTTTCCTTAGAGTCAAAAGATTTGGTTGATTAATTTTTATTTCTTTGAGTTTTGTCTTGTATTGCTAATTGTGTTACGTTAAACGATTGTATTGAACTTCATTGTACGTCACGTCAACTATCGAAAGAAGAATAAAACAAAATTTAGAACAGAAGCCCAGCGCAGTCATCGTTTTGCTTCCTACCACTATCTCATTCATCTAGTTTTCCAGTGATCCATCAAACACAAGTAAGTTATTTTCCTTAATGATTTAAAGTTAAAATTTACCAAATCAAACAATTCTGGAGCGATAAATTAGTAATTTCACTAATCTTTTCCGTATGGGAGAGTAGCTGACCGCCCACGTTTATATTAATAATTGATTGTTAGTTTGGTAAGCTCAGAATTACCCTAACAATCACACATAGTAGCAATCTTTTTGGAACATACTGAGTTTCACCATTTTCGTTAATTTTAACTACATCTTCTTTATTTGTTTACCTCTTTAATTGTAATTTCAGGTAAACTTTTCCCTTTTTTCGGATCAGGAATCGCTAAAATACCGAATCCATCTTTATTCATCTTTCATCTTTCAAATCTCTTACCTTTTTTGTAATTCTTAAAGAGAAAGTAAACTCTGATTCTATATCGCGTAATGTCCAGCATTCCGGTGCTATTGTCAAAATAGAAACTATCAATTTCTCATTTAGAGGTAAAGAAGATAACTTACTTTTCAAACCATCCAACATTTGTTCTAGTTCAGCTTATCTCGACAGACAAATTCTCTTATTTGGTGGTCTTTCATTTTCTGCCTCACTCGGCTCATTTAGAAAGTTATTCGATAGATTAAAATTTACAGAAGAGTACGACTTTCTACAAGATGAACAAATCATAGCTGTTTCAAGTATATCTGAATAATCTAACAAAAATTTTTTTAAAACTTTGCGAAGACCCTTTCCTCTATGTCCATTAATATTAAATGGATTATATACATACACTGTTGGAAAAGCATGCTTTGCAGTAGACTTAGACATTATAAATATTTTAGATGCTTCAATTAATCGTGAACAAGTATACAAAAGCTTTATCAGCTTAAAAGTTAATTGTGTCTATTCTCAAACTAATTTTTCTGTCATTAAAAATATTATGTGAAAAGTAACAGCTAATAAATTTTGTATAATTTGATTAATAGAGAAAGATTCTGGACTACAACAATATACAAAATAATATTATTTTAAATATACTTGAAATCAAAATTTAATAAATGAGAATAATAATCTAAACTTTGATTTAAATATTTTAAAAGAATTCTAGGTAAAACAAAGTGTGATACAATTTTCACTAAAACTTTACCGTCAGAAAATATATCAAAGACAAGAGTAGCGTCTGCAACGTTTACAGAGTGATAGCAAGTATAACTCAATTAATATCATCAAAAAATTATAAACTTAGAATAATTTTCGAAGTTTAGAGTCTTAATTGGTTACATTGGACAGCAAATGAAGTTGTTTCGATGAGAAGGTTTTGTAACTTATATTTCCAAATAAACATACATGGCAATGAAGTATCAAAATATTATCATAATTTGATAAAACGCGTTTTATGCGAAACATATTTAAATATAATAGTTAAGCAATTCCTACAATGGGTAACATAATTTAGAAATATTTTTATATTTTTTATTATAAAAATTCAGATTAGTAAAATATGTTTACCGCAAGCGAAGCGAGACCGAACTGAGTTCAGGTGCTATGAAATTATCTTTTAACTTGTATTCGTTTTTTTAACAAAAATGATAATGCTATTTATCTCTTGAAAAAAAAATTAAGTAAAGTAAACTAACTTTACTATATGTCATAATATTTTATATTAAAATATAATTAAATATTTTGATATTTTTTACAATAAAAATTCTCATTAGCAAGTATCAAAATATAACCAAAATTATTATTATTATATTACAAAATACTGCAAACATAACATCTTCTTGGCAATAATAATTGTTAGAATATATACGCTAACACCCGACATCTAGAAACTCGCAGCGCCCTCGCTGCGTAAAACAGCCACGACTACGCGATCCGTCGCTGCGTCCGACGGCGCGCTCCGCACGCCATCTCACTTCTTGCGCGCTAGCCGAGCAAGCCACACGCTAACTCAGCCACGCCAAGCTTTTCCTTTATCCATGTTAAGTTCAGTTACCGAATAAAGCCACGTTTATCTTTCACCTAAATTGAAGTGTTTTCCTTTTGCGTATCACCTTATCCCTATTATTCGCGTCCGCTTGTAGCCAATATACCAACAATAATGATAAAATAAATAATAAATATGTTTAGTGAATGTTTTTAAGTAGCTCTAACATAAAACAGTTCTAAAAACATTTTAAAAACTTTCAATACCATACTTTGAAACGCTGGAATGAAAGTTTAAGAAATATTGGAAAAAACGATAAATAATCGATCGAATGTCCTCACTTTTTGAATTTTATTAATTTGATAAAATATTTATTTAATGTTTTAAAGTTGTACACTGTAAATTGTTATAAAATTCTAATAAAAATAGTTAATCGCTATAAAAGTTTAGGGATGGGCGCTTGAGGTATCGGTAAAAAAGACTTCCGTGTTCAGCAGCATACAATACATAAAAATACTCTGTCAATAATTATTCTTCCGTCGATCACAGGATAAACCTCTCAACTGCGTGAAAAAGCAATTTTGGGGGGTGTTTTTTGAGGTTAGGGACAAACGCTTGAGATATCGGTAAAAAATACCGTCAGATTCTTGTTCAGAAGCTTAAAATACATGATAGTAGTCGTTGCTTAGAATTTTTCCGTGCACCTGTGATTTCTGACAGCTTGATCATTTCGTAAAGTAGTAATTTTTTAAGGTTAGGGAACGCGTAGCTCCGTCTGGGAACAAAATTAAAAAAAACGCCCCTCACTAATTGAAAGTACATAAAAAATGCTAAATTTTCCATATTTAAAAAAATTTTTAGATTAAAGGGAATTTTGGGCAGTGATTTGTTACGTTTGACGTGGAACGTCCCATATATATAGTTCTTGCTCTACAAAGTTGCATATACATGGTGATCATGTGGAATATGGTATACTTAATATACATAGTGAATTCGACTAAAAAATGTTGTTTTGAGGCAGTATGTTGTGTAATATAAGGTCACTTCTTATGAACATCAGGACCTGCGCACGGATGGAAAGTCAATTTTTGGAGAATGAGGCTACGTTACTATAAAGACTTTTCAATTGGGTATTAAGAAATTGAAAAAAAAAAACACTTTTTGGTTAAATCCAATAGGCGTTCGCCCTAGATATACGAGGTTTCTTCGAAACTCTTTATACAGGGCGAGTGCCTAAAAACCATGGAGCGCACCACCTAGACTTTGTCATCGGCCACCCTGCACACCTGGATGCTGTTCCCTATACACCTAGACACTGCCCTCAAATTATTTTTACACCTAGACATAAAAAACCACAAAGCGCATCACCTATACCTCGTCATCGGCCATCCCGTACACCGAAACACCACCCTGGAATGATGTATTTACCTAGACGTAAAAAATTTCAGAGCTCACCACCTAGATCTCGTCATTATGATATAAGTAAAAATATATTAGACAAGAAAGAAAGGCCTTTTTTTGTAATGAAAAATACGAACCTTAACATAGAAGTAAATAGTAGCGTGGGCACCGCGGCTTCGTCTGCTTCTCAAACTCGCCTTTGTGGCGCTTCTGCGCCACTTGATAATAGAATCTAATTAACGTAACTGTTGAAAACTGTTGAAATCTAGTACCATCCGTAGTAAACTAAGAATAACTGAAAAAAAAACTAATAATACTTGTAAATAATTGTTGACTTCGTCTTAATTCCAAAATTCTTCTGCTGAACATTTCTGTTTTATTCTGTTATCTTAATATTCACAAACTCATAGCTTTAGAAAAAGAAGCATATCTGCACAAATAATTAACAACTTGACGAAATTACGAAGTATGTCGATTGTAGATATCTTAGTCCAATAGAAGCAGCTTTGCGATTTCAAAATTTTTGATTTGTATAAGAACTCATAAAGTTCAAAATACGTAATACGCATGTACATAAAAAGTACAAAAATTATAAGATATTTGAAATGAGTAAAATTGGAAGTGAAATAAACAGTTGGCAAACACCATTAACAGCTTGGCTTGAATTAAATAAAATTGATGATTTTTCAAAATCCTTAAAGTACTTAAATATTCTAGAACATTATATATTTAATAAGACAAAAGAAATATGGAAAATGAAAATAAATGTAAAGAACAATATTACAATTGGTAGATTTAATGTTGTTTTACCCAAACATTACGAAAGATTTTGTTTAAAACTAATATTAAATAAAATAAAAGACGCAACCTCATTTGAAGATTTGGAAACACACGAAAACATAAATTACAGTACGTATAAAGATACTGCTATTGCGATGGATTTATTAGACATTATTCTTAAATTATGTATATTTTCTGTTAGACACTGTTATGTTACTAATTCAGTTAAGACAGTGTTTGCATGGTATTTACTTTCAGACATTATTCAAGGTGATGATACATGGAATAAATACAAAAATAGTTTTACATAAGATTTAACTGAAAATGAACCAACAGTACATACCAACGAATTTTACGTTATTTTGTAGGGGGAGCGTGGGAGGCAGTGGGGGGGGATTATAACCAAAATAACTATATTATATAGAAAGATACACACACACGCACACACACGCACACGCACACACACACACACACACACACACAGACACACACACATATAGTAACTGGGGTTTTCGTGCTATCCCAGTGTTACGAACGGAGAGGAGAAAGAGTCGAAAGCGAAAAAGTAGACGACGGGACTCGAACTCTCGGACCCGAGAGCCAGAGGCTTGTGCTCTAACCACTGAGCTAACGTCTACGATGCATCCAAAGCGCATGCATCACAGTACGACTCAGCTGCTCGACTCTCATCGCTGACTCGTCTCGCTGCTCGCGTTGCAGACGTGTGCGTCTGTGACACCTAGTCACGGTACAATCCCTAGCCCGGGGCTTGGAAAATGACCCGGTGGCGCCAGGCGCTCCTCGTGAGTGCCAGAGTCTCGCGACTCTTTGTTTCCCGACGCGAGACATTTTTTTGCACGTGGTTTGCTCGGCTAGTTACAGTTCCGAGAAACGGTGAGGAGAGAGGGCGGTTCGGGGTAATAGTGACTTATGTGGTTTCTTAGACGGAACTGGATATTCTTAGTAAATTCTTACAATCTAAAATCGACTCGTACAACTTGCTGAGATAACCCGTGAACAAAGGCAACTCTGACAAACAAATACCTGTACACGAAAGATATCCCGTATGACTTGCGCGCGTCTCAAGGCTCGAGAAGCAACCAGATGAGACACTTGCTTTCACTTTTCGAAAACAACTTATCCTAGAATTGCCCGACCACCTTATGCCTCGTGCGTTTAAGTATCGGCGCAAAGTAATAACCTACGTTTTCACAAAAAAACTCTACACTTCTATGATAAAAATCCTGAATTATACACTCCGCTTATTACTCGAGACAACACGATACTTTGACGGAACACAGTACAAAGAGATAAAGCGACAAAGACAGCGATCCGAAGGTAACTAACGCATACGCGAGATAACCTTTTTGTTCGCGAAACTGAACGTGGAACTGCCGTTCATCTGCGAGGCGGATATGACCGGAAAAAACAGAAAACTATTCACTGACTTTAAATCCTTCTAGCTGGAACACCACGTGAAGTCGAAAATGAGGCACGTCCGTTCGGGAGCAGTCGGGGCAGATGGCTGCCACTCTGCTCTCCCTAGCCGCCGTAGTGTAGGCGCGCTGTTTGATCAACGCGTCGCGGCCCGACGGCCCGCTCGCTCGCAGTACTAGCGGTTTACGTGCTGTTGCCGAGTCGCGCGGTCGCGCGTGCGCGCAGATGATCCCACGGATACGATGTTAAAACAGATAGCCGCGAAATTCGAATTCTTGTAGCACACGAGACAACAGTCTTTCACCCGCAGAAAACCAAGATAACTCTTGACTGCGGAACCCGTTGTGACTCCCCAAGCTCCGTCGTCAGGGCCCTTGACACGGGCGGCATCTGTCACTACGAACGTGAGACGCTGTAGTTTTTGTTCCTGGTGTTTCTGCGGGCTAGCTGCCATCACGCTGGTTCTGCTGCATCAGACGCTCACGTAGGTAGACCTCACGAAGAGCTCTGCTACCTGCATCGGCTGTTTTACAGTGCGCGGGGCCGACTTGAATGCCCTGTCGAGGTGAAAGGTCGCTGCTGCTGTGCCAACGTTGCTCGTTGTCTCCTCACAATTCTCACTCATGAGTCGGTGACGCTTAAAACCAGTTTCAAGATATCTAATTCTTGCTCCTCGAAAAATAAGTCTAGTTTTTTAAATTAAATTTCTCGAGTAGCTGCTTTTTAAAGCTATTTTCTGGACTGGCTGCTTTTCAAAGCACTTTTTGGAGTAGCTGCTCTTTGACTCACTTTCTGGACTAACTGCTTCTCATAATTAACCGTCGAAATACACTTTTACTAATTACTTAGTGTATGTAAATTCTGATTACTCAACAAACTCTGTATTTTCATTGAAAACTGTTATACGTCATGAGAATTACACAGAAAAATTCAGATTTTTCTTCGAGAGTCTGTACCTGTTAAACACAGCTAGTATAGACAGGGTTAACTGCACACGATATAGATGTTTCAATTAATGTTGGGCATACTATCATAAATCGTCTGCTATTTAGCAGTTTGTTTATATACGTACTACATATTGTCAGGATACAATGGCAGACTGTAACAAATTGTTAAAAATTATGATTATTTTTTTTTCAAATTAAAAATAGTTTTGAGGTCTTATGTGTACACCGTATTAATTTATTTACCTGAATATTTATACATCGGGAAACAGTCTGCCTTGTGAAATTCGTAAATCTTGTGCAAACATTAGCCTAAATTGTGCTTGGTAGACTGTAAGAAGTTGTTTTGAAACACGATTTTATTGCGAACCAGGATTAGTATGCTTTACTCTCGCAATCGAGAAAACTGTCTGCCTTCACGTTTTTTTTTTAGATTTTGCAATCTGACTATATGCTTCAATAAATGTCAGACTGTCAAAATTTATTTTAAGAAGCCTTTTTTCTGCTAACTAAAGTAATTGTTTTGATATGCATTAACACGTTGCGAAGCTATTTAGATGCACCTACCTTAAGCTTGTGGCTAAAAATATAACCCGCATCAATTTCAACCTGTAAAGTTTTTTTGCTTCCTCCTAGAAGAATCTTTACAATAGTAAAATTTTGAGTTTCGTCAAAACTTGTAGAAAATACTTTTTAGTGTGTTAAAAGTTTAAATTACGTGTTCTTAGAAAATGTCCGTATGGATGTGTGTGTATGTATACCGTAATATTTCTGGAACTACTCAACGAAATCGGTGAATATCAATAAAATTTGACATGCATATATATTTTTCGATTCTGAATTCAGGAAAAACATTTATTTTTTATTTTTCTAACTATTTTTTATTTTATGAACGATTTTTAAAATTTCAAGTGATTTGACTACTTATGTTTTCAGTAAAAAATCGAAAACTGGAAAAACTGAGTTTTTTTTTTGTACCTTGATTATAAAAAGACATTATTGCACTTGAGATTTTGGAAAAAAGTAGATGTTTTATGTGTCTTGGCTAAGTTTATTGCGCAGCTTTCAAATCCCTATGGTTCTTAAGATATCAAGGTTTCAATTTTTTTTTGAAAACTTTTTGATTCCTCATATCTCTAAAACAATGCAGTCAAATGCTTCAATATTTTGTGATTAACCAGAAAAAAAGCTATTTGCTGCTAAAATTTTAAACGATTCCGTCGAGCGGATCTCAAGTAAAGAGCTACAATGTAAAAACTGATTTTATAGTACATGAGTACTGCCAATCCTAATGCGTAGATGGCTTGCTTAAACGCATTCCAACTTATTCAGATCCACAATATTTTGTATTATTTTTTAATTGCTCTTTCAGCAAAATAATCGAGATTGGAAATATTTAAAAAAGCATTAACATTGTATATTTAAATAATATTTTATCTATTGGAACTATAAATTTAGTTGGAGGAAGCTACGTGCCAATGAATTGGTAGCGGTTTTTTTTTTCTGTCACGAGCACTTGGTCTATAACGTGTTGTTCTTTGTAAAACGCTAGTTTTACTGCTTATATATTGACAATACATCAGAATGAGCGATTAAACTATGATAAATAACCGTTCTATTTAATAAAATATTTCCTTGATTTCTTCAGTAGCATGATTTATTTTATTACTAATGTTATGATTTATTTCATTTAAACGGCAAATTTCACAACCTAATTAATACAAAATACGATTAAAATTTAAAAAAGGACTAGTGCAACAGCAAGAGGAGGGGATGGGGGCGAAAAAGGACATGCAATTACTAAATGTAGTTCGATGTACATACAAACATAATTTTTTTTCTCGACTTAGCATATTTAATCATATTATGATGATAATGTTTTTAGGGATATAGAAATTTAGAGAATGTAACTCACGAAGAAGCTGTAGAAGCGTTAAAATCTACAAAAGATAAAATTATACTTTTTATACTGGAATCAGAAGATAACAAGTTTAAGGATATCATCCCAACACGTGACTTATCATTTTCGAAAGGTAAGTTATTAAGTTATACTTAAAAAAGCACATTAATATTTGCTCTCAATAGTTAAGAAAAGTATTAAGAGGGGGGGGGGGGGGGGGAGGGAGGAAGAGAGAGAGAGAGAGGAAGGGGTTGAGGAAGGTAGGGGGTTAAGGTGGAGGTTTACGTACACAAAACAGAGGTTTATCTGCGCAAGATGACGGTCCGAATGTGCAAGACGGTGGTCCTCGTGTGCAAGACAAAGGTCCGCGTACACAAGACAGATCCTGTATTATAAGTATCAATAACGTAATTCTTTATCAAATATATCTCATCGGCATCAACTCAACGATTTAAATCCTGCCTCGGGTAGACCGATAGAAGCTATCAAATCTTTCAAAACATGAGTTTACGCTCACCCCGTATGTGCCGTTACGGGGGCATGACACCGTCTAATCATAGCAACATGCGG
Source organism: Trichomalopsis sarcophagae (assembly GCA_024372645.1). NCBI lineage: Eukaryota > Metazoa > Arthropoda > Insecta > Hymenoptera > Pteromalidae > Trichomalopsis > Trichomalopsis sarcophagae. Next base: position 136,539 of record QLSS01000252.1, read on the forward strand.
TGAAGTCATACCAATGCGTAGCATCACCCGAGGTAGAAATTGCCCTGTCCCCTTGTTACACACTGCACTTTTTTTTAAAAGTGCCTGTAGAGATCTTTTCATGTATATAGAGTGAGAATGGTAAGATGCGCATTTTAAGTTATAAGCCACTTTTCAAAATTTTTTAAAATTTGGTTTATTTTGAGTGTTTGACTAGCCGAAGAGAATAGCTATTCCCTCGCGTACCCTCAAAATGAACAGCTTACCATTCACTTTAGATGCATGGAAACTGATCTTTTGCATGTACGTGTTAAGAAAAGATTATTTTTTGCGAGCTTGATATTGCTTCCTCCTAGAGGAATCTTTGTAATAGTAAACATTTGAGTTTCTTCAAAACTCCTAGAAAATACTTTTTGGTGTGTTAGAAGTTCAAATCGCATGTTTTTAGAAAATGTCCGTATGGATGTGTGTGTGTGTGTGTGAAAAATGAGTTTTTTTTGTGCCTTGATTACGGAAGTAAAAAGGCTTTATTGTACTTGAGATTTTGGGAAAAAGTAGATGTTTAATGTGTCTTGGCTAAGTTCATTGCGCAGCTTTCAAATCCCTATGGTTCTTAACCCATTAAAGCCCATGCTAAGACTAGTTGAGATAGCGACAAACAAACTGTTCTATCCATTGAATAAGTGATGAATAAAATATACGTATTTTTTCTTATATCATTTGCAATTGTTTATAACAAATTATTTAAACAAATTACAAAAAAAATTATAATTCTCAAAATCTGAATGTGGGAATCGATTCTGGAGGTAAAATTGAGACGAAAACCTATATAACACTTTTTTGTCAGAGTTCAATTTGTTAGTGTAATGTAGGAATAAACAATTGCATGTTGGGAAGAAAAAGTGACCATGTCAAGTCCCAAGCAAAATCTATCTGGAATAGCAAAAAACAAACTATACCATCCTTTGCATAAGTAAAAAATAAAATATAGGTATTTTTTCTTATGTCATTTGCAATTGTTTATAACAAATTATTTAAACAAATCACAAAAAAATTCTAATTTTCAAAATCTGAATGCGGGAATCGATTCTGGAAGTAAAATCGAGACGAAAACCTATATAACACTTTTTTGTCAGAGTTCAATTTGTTATCTTTATGTAGGAAGAAACTATTGACAAATAAGTGTTTTCATTCTCTTGCATGGTATGTAGAATCATATCAGTATTTTTTACTGATAAATTTTGAGATCTTATACTGTAATTGGATAAGTTTATTTCATTTCGCAAATCCTTCCGTGTTCGAGATCACGTTTGAGTGGCGGGCTAACGGTTGAAAACATTCATACATTGGATCTATTCTGTGAAATAATAATTTCAGAATAATCGATACTGGCTTTGAGTCCATAACTGTAATATAATTCAATTTTGAATTCACTTCATGCATTGAAATAGTGTATCCTCTTTCAGCTTTTTTTCGGCATTTCGACTTTCACTTTCACACGATTATGCCGAACAGTTCCTGTCGCCGAGAAACCATTTTTTTTCAAATGTATCATAAGATCTGGGTTCGTGAAAAAGATGTCAAAATAAATATGATGCTTTTTCAGTTCTTCTCTCTGTGTTTTTTCTAATAAAGTCGAAAGTAACTTTATCACCACTCTAGACCCTAAACCAACGGCAACTAAAGGATTTCGTTAATCGATTCCTGATTTACCAGTGTAAATATCAAGATCATATATATACACATCAGAAGAACAGAGTACCCATTCTTTTATTCCAAATCTGATGGGTTTATTCCTTATACATTGCTTGATACCAAACCTACCAAAGTAAAAATAATGAGATAATGGTAAAAACCATTATCTCATCTATTGATAAATTATAGTCAAAGATACCAAATTGCATAGAATTCTCACGAAACATATCATACGGAGTTCTAACCTTCCAGATTTTATCATTTTGATCAGTGTCTTGAAGTTTATAGAATCGTATGTTCTTTTTTATGGCAACGAAATTATTTCTTGACATAAGTTCCGCAATTACTGGACACTCAAGGATTCGCTTTTTTGACCAGTAATCACGAATACTTTTTCTAGAATTGAAGATAGTAATCATTATGATTGTAATGAATTTTTCTAGATCATCCATACATAAATCAAAATGATTTTCAGAAGTGGCTTCAATGATATGGTTTTCATTGATTTCGAAAAGAAAACCTCAAACAACTCCAAAGCATTTTTGGATTGCAATGATGAAATAGGTGAAATATTGAAGTTGCTCTCGACATGAGGAGAAATATCATTCAAAGCAACATTTTTCTAACTGTACTTATGATTCGGTTCCAACAATTTTTGAGTACTTGTGTATATACTTTTAACATATTCGTAAGGACCTGTTTGTGGTGGGTGGCATCATAGGGAACAGATGTAAGGGAGTTTTCATCAATAAAGGCCTTGATGAGCTTGGCATCTTCAGATGAAGAAAGTTGGTCAGAGTTTAAGTCTCCCATTATGACCTTTGGGGAATAGTTTTGCATGTGGGTTGATAGTTGGTCTATGAAGTTAGAGCCTTGGAAGAATGGAGCATGAGGTGGACGATACACAACCCCCACGAAGATAGGAGAGACTCCCTTAGCCGATACCCCACAGAAGTGATATTCAGGCTTGCTTGGCTTACAAGATCATTCACTGTCAGATGATGAAATAACGCTAACTGTCAGAGATTTGTGTATGTAGGCCACACCACCTCCGTTTCTGTTTCTGTCTCGTCTGTACAGTAGGTAGTCGTCCAAAGAAGGGATAGACTTTATCTTGTCGCTTAACCAGGTCTCAGTAACAGCTATTACGTGGAATGGAGAGCTAGTGCATAAGAAAAGTCTGATCATCTCAATGTGGCCCGTAAGCGAGTTCGCATTAAAATGACAGACTCGTAGATCTTCCGACAGAGGTAACTTAGAACCAGATAAAGACGTGGCAGATGAGCTTGATGGTGGGAGTGGTGGAATGATGTGTGTGTGTGTGTGTGTGTGTGTGTGTGTGTGTGATGTAGCTTTAGTGTTGAACGATGTTGGCAGCGGGCTAAAAAAGTCTCCAGTTTGTCGTCGGTGTTGATGCTCGTAGCACGCTCGCTGGCATCGTTACAGCGAATGAAAAGTCTCCCTTCCCTGACGAACGTTCGACAGCCTTGCCTTTTCTTGTCCTCCAGCCTAGCCCTTGTGCGCAGCTTGTGGACGCCTGAGGGCAGCAGCTCGTGGATGTTTACAGGACACAGATCATTAGCCTCCTCCAACCAAGGTGGCGTCCAATTCGCTGCTGTGTAGCTTGCGTTTCCGAGCTTTGGCTATGACGATCGAGCGTGCAAGCGCACGTGATGATAGGGTAACGGCTAGTGGTGGCAGTCTGCCGTCACCCCTGGCGGAGCTGTTTGTAGCATCAAGCCTCCCCGTGGTCATGACAAATGATATGTCTCTTCTAAGGACCGTGGGATCAAGTGCGTTTACAACTGAGAAGGCGAGGAGATGCAGCGAAGTTTCACGGGTATAATGCAAATCTGTGACAAAGACAACAGAGTTCGAGTCTGTTCCTGGCGCCTCTTAACGTAGGCAAGTTCACTGCGTAGGCTGCAAATCTCCGCAGTTTTGGGCACAGTGCTGCCGCTGTCCTGCTGCATCATCGGGCTCCTCGATGACAGATCTTGAATTCGTGCCTGCAGCTCAGTGATGGTGGACTAAGCATTGTCTATGTGAGTTTTGAGTGCAGGCAGCTCATTATGGGCCTTGAGTCGCTGCTCCAGCGGGACTAGACGCTGCTCAATTTTGGAAATCTTCTCCGACACAATGTTCTCGGTCTTGAGGAACTCCATTTGAGCGTTCCGTATGTTATCCAGTGCTCCGCGAATGTCCCTCAGAGCAGCCTCAACCAACGGCGTAGGTGTTGTTGTTACTCCGGCCGAACGGGCTGGTGAGGGATTTCTCGACATGTTGGCTGATGGTGTTGCTGACCTCGTCTTCTTGCTCGCAAACAGCTGTTGCTTGGGAGTATTCTTGCCTGCTCTTGTTGTTGCAATTACTCTCGTTGCTGATGTTGTGGCAGAACTGGATTTGGTCTTCAGTTTGTCACCCTTGGCATTGCTGTCGCCTGCACATTAGGGAAAGGCTATAAACTGCCTGTCGTTGACCGCGATGGTTTTGATGTTAACGGTGTTTTGGCACCTGGCGTGATAGTGCAGACCACCAAATTCACAATTCTTGGGGTCTTTGTGCTGTATTGGTTGTTTACAGCTGCTGCATGACTGAAAAGGCACATCCACACTCTTCTCGCTGTTTGCACTTACCCAGATAACATTGCGCCGGCAAAATGCGTGCCAGCATTATCACGGCATTCGTGTCGGTAGTGTGCCCCGGCTTTGGACGTCAATTTGCCGTCACGTGCCGTCACGCGCCCGACGCCCAGTGTCACCGGAGCACGCGTGCCGCCAAATTGCCAGCATGATGCTTACAATATGCAGGCATTATGCAAGCACATACATTTTTTTCGTGCACGCTTGCGAGCGTTCCTAACCTATAAATGGCGAGGGATATTTAAATAATTGCGAATGATTACAAAAATTACATTAAAGTACATTTATTTAACTTAAATATAATGTATCAAAATTATAAATTAAATATAATATAAAAATAACTAATAAAACATATAAAAATGTACACGCTACAAAACTTGATGGAGCAAACAATAAAATTAAGAAAATGTATAGTAACCAACGTTAACCAAACAGTGATTTCTTCATTATACATTTCATCGTTTATCCATTGTGCCTGTATCTATAAAAAATAAATAATAATATATTTTACATTATTATTTTATATATAATAATTATCCATACGTACATACCTGATTTATGAAATGACGAAAGGCCTTTTTTTACAGTTTATTATGTTGATTAACATTTATCTGTAGCTGAGCAGTAGTACCTGTTGCTGTTCAATATTTTGTTTATCTACAGCAAAATACAAATCTTATAAAATAAATCAATATATGACAATAACAAAATTAATGAAAAGGGATACTTATCAAATAATCAAGTATATTATCCTTGACCTGCTTGATATTCTATAAATGACGTATTTGGAATCCTTGCAAGCCTGAAAATTGTATGTTTATAATGAGTAAGAAATGAAACGGGCCCCGACCTCGCCCGTTTCTGTGAGGCTCATCCACTTTCGTAGCCCCGCCAGCGCTCCCTGACAGTTTTTTATCTCTAAAGAATTGAATTGATGTACAAGCAAATTAAAAAAATAATTAAACAACGATTGAAAGGAAAGTAAACAAATGAACTGTAAGAGAGCGCTAAAAAATAAAAAATACAGACCGTCAATTACAAATTAGATAAAATTTAATTAAATGGATGTGTATTTTTTATTTGTCTGAAAATCAAAATAGTTAATTGAAAAAAAAGGATTAGGAAACACATTTAAAAAAAATAATAGAAAACTACTTGTTTCCTATTCCTTTATATACTTGTACATAGAATGTTCCTCGATTCTTCTGTCCTCTTCGTTATCGCTGACCTCTTCATCTAGCTCCAGAAGCTCTCGGGAAATAGGACTGAGCTCATCTCTGTTGGGAAAGCCTTCCTCGTCAAGCGTCAACTGTAGGGTTCTATCAGCGACGAGACTTTGTTCCTGCTCTTGTTCCTGTTGTTGGCCCAGCTGTTGGTCCTGCTCCTGCTCTTGATACAGCTCGTCTTGCTCCTGCTGTCCGTTCTGCGTCTGCTGTTGGTGCAGCTCTTCTTGCTCCTGCTGTTGGTACAACTCGTCTTCCTCCTGCTGTCGGTACAGATCGTCTTGCTCCCGCCCTTGCATTACTTCCGGACCTTGGTCCTGTAGTAGTGTCGTCTTCGTGGACGTCTTCTCGGTGGAATGTCGTTGTCAATTTCTTCATCTGCTGGCAGCCGCCTCTTCACTGCATTACGCCTAAATCCCTCCTTGGCGCTTTTAAGTGCTCTCGTCATAACAGTTGTAAAGTCGTCGCTGTTAGGCTTAGCGAAAACAGATTCTTGCAATGACATCGCATCTGAAAAAATAAAATCAAATAAAATATTTTAATTATAACTCGATATGTATAGAATGATAGTAATAATAATTTATACCTTCACACGCTTGTGCAAAAACACTTTCTTTTAAGGCCATGATATTGAATCTCGCTGAACCATTCCAGGTCATGTTTTCGGACAAATCTTGTGTTATTTTAATACAACTCTTAAAATAATTAGCTGCTGCCGTTAATGGGCAGCCTCCTCCCAAATAAACCAAGTAGTCCACCTAAAATGAAAAAAATTTTCAGAAAATATTTCACTTTGAAATAAAAAAATACAATTACTTACTAAATTAGCATATTGATCGTCATCCAATTCTTGCAGGTTTGCGATGTCCGCTGTTGATTGCAGTGGAAGGTACGGAGGTCGATTTTTGGCTGTGAGGCGCTTTTTTTTCTCTGACTGTCCAATCGCACTTTTTATTTGCCTGAAATATAAATAATTCGAATATAATCGCAAGTAATAAATGTTTATACGTACTGAATATTAATTTTCAATGCATACTTTAGCATATTTTCTATGATCTCCAGCTTAGATCCATTATTTCTAAAATTATAAGTTGACAATCATAATTTAAACAAAATTTTAATTGTATTTAAAACAATAAATGTGAAATTTACTTCTCTGCTTGTTCCAGAGCTTGTAATCTATTGCCGTATGAGCTAAAATTTTATAAAATAAGTTTGTATTAATTCTAAATATTTAGGTTTTGTATTAATAAATAAATAAATAAATACTTCATCAATGTTTCCATTGTTTTAAGAGTTTCTTTTAATTCACCACACGTACAAGATGACTCTAGAAAAGATAAGACAAGTGATCGATATAGGTTGTATATAAATCAATACATTTATTTTTATATAAACTTTTACCTGGTCGATTAGTAGCAAATCGTTGTTGTCTTGTTTGTTCGTTAGCTGCTGAAGCAGGTTGAATGCGCTGTGGTGGTATAGATTGTGGCTGCGTAGGTGGTGTGGTCTGTGACGTATTTTGTCGCATTGGTGTTGATGTATGGCGTGGTTGTGGGGGTGGTGTGTTTCGCTGTGCAGGTGGTGTGGGTTTTGACGTATTTTGCCGTACTGGTATAGACGTGCGGCGTAGTTGTGAGGGTTGTGTGTTTCCCTGTGTAAGTGGTGCGGTTTGTGACGTATTTTGTCGTTTCGGTGTTGATGTGTGGCCTGGTTGTGTAGGTGGTGAGTTTCGCTGTGCAGGTTGTGTGGTTTGTGACGTATTTTGTCGTACCGGTGTTGATGTGTGGCCTGATTGTGTAGGTGGTGAGTTTCGCTGTGCAGGTGGTTTGGGTTTTGACGTATTTTGCCGTACTGGTGTTGACGTGCGGCGTAGTTGTGTGTTACGCTCTGTTAGTGGTGTATTTTGTGGTATTGGTGTGGATGTGCGGCGTGGTTGACTGAATGGTGTGTTTCCCTGTGTAGGTGATGGATTCTGTGAAAATATGCCTGCTTCTGTAGGTGTACGTGTTTGCACAATTTGTGAGGATGTACGGCGTAACGGTTGCATCTTCTTTGAATTTGCTCCTACGGCATTTGGTTTTCCAAGAAATGTGCAACTTTGGCGAGAAACTTTCAATAATTTTAGGCTTTCCGGCTGATGGTCTTGTGGCTTTGGCTGAAAATTCTGCGTCATGTCATTCATCATCTGGCCCTTGTTCGCAGAAGAACCCTCTTGAGATTGGCGAATAGAGATCATTTTGTGGCGCAGGTTATCCACAGCGATTGCAGGATCCACAGCTCCAATATTCTTCGACTTTCTCATCTTGAAATAATCGGAGATTATTTGAATGGGTAATTAATTAAAAAATAAAGAGATTTACTATTAATTAAAGTTTAAATCATGCTATGCGTCCCAAACTCTTATGTTAAAAATCAATTATTTTATGAAATGAACTATCGAACATTTGGCACTTCTATTAATCGAAATTAATTCTTGATTCTATAAAAAATAGACATCAGTTTTCTATTATAAATTTCAGTTCATATTTACGAAAAATAAAAACATTCATAATATTTATAAAAAAAAAACCAGCGTAGCTCTACCTTACAACTTCAACTTTAACATAGATGTGATGAAAGTATTTTAACAACAACCGAATATTCTTCAGAACTTTCTGTTATTGCCATATGTGACCAATATGGCATCCTGAAACATTTAGCCTCTACTTCATCAAGACTAACAAGAGACATTGCAGGAGAAATTTGTGAACATAGAAAAACACCCACTGCAGAAGAATCACACGGGAGATGAAACAAATCCTGAATTGCAGTAAAAGATTTTACGAGCAAGTAGCAATCATCATTATCAGGAATTTCTATAATATTTACAACTACACAGATAGATCCGTTATTGAGCATAATAGTGTTATCTTGCTGAAGTATAGATATTTGAAGATTCCGTTTAATAACTTTCCTATACTGATTATAGTAATAATCATGGATTGGTGGTTCTGGGCCTTTAAAATGTTGTCCAATAAATTTTAAAATCGTTTTATTACGGCACTTTTGTCGATTGACTTGGCAGTTTTCGGTTTTTCTATTAGCTATCTGTTGTAATGGTTGACCTGGCTTTCTACACAATTTCCTACAGTAGGTCATGTTATTTTCATAAGGAAAAGCAGAATAACCATCTAATGGTCCAAAACGCCTAACATCATCTGCCAGATGTAACAGACAATGGGTATTGTAAGACGAAAATTCAATACCATAAACATCAGAGGCAGTTTCAACAAATAATTTGATGCATTTTTCTGCAAAATCAATCAAGTTCATGGAGCTTGATGGGCTAACTAAAATTCTCATTGCTGTATGTAGCAGAAGAAAATGCTCGTAAACAGCAGAATTCACTAATCCATAAAATATAGCAGGACCGATATAAAGGAGAATTTGTCTTTGCTCAGTGGCTTTGAATTTTCCATGCTTGTCAATATTGATAGGCCTCCGAGCAAAATCTAGTGGGCAATGCTTCTCGACTAGTACTAATCGCTGCCCTAGCACCTTAACAAGATTTGTTGCAAGTTGGGCTGATTTGACAAATCTGCCATCAACAATTCCCTGAAAAATTTTGGCCATCACACCGAGACATACTAAATGCATATAATCGAAGACTGTGTTCGAAACCACATTCAATGGAAGAGTACTAATAGCACATAAATCTTTATGATGGTCAACATCAGTTCGTAAATGATACTCTTCTTCAGTACGATGAACATGATTAGTTCCTGGATAGATCATAACACCTGCTCGAACCCACTCACCTAATACCTTACATCGAGAACAGGGAGCTCTAGAACTGTGTCCAGTGTGACCTAACACAAAAGCTCGAGCAGGTGCATCTGCTATGAAACACCTTAATTCCAAATATTTTTTTTCACCTGGCAAACCAATACCAGTTTCAAGAATTGTAAGAAGTTCATCAACACACGGTTGAAGAAAATCAGAAGCACTAGTTGGTTTTTTGGAACCTTTAAAATTCCAACAATTTCAGGAGCGCTTCTTGGTATGTTGGCTATGCGAACTTGTATCGGCCACATCAAAACTTTGCTAGACTTATCTAGAGATGCCTCATCTGTACTCAGATCTACTTGAAGAATATTTGGAATCTCATTGGCAGGGGTTTGCGCTAGAATCTCAAGAAGACCCTGTTCGACACCTAGATGAAGATATTCCCCTCCGCCTATATTAGAAGTACGAGTTGCATGAGCTGGAGTTTTGAGAATTGTTCGAGGATCTTTATGCATATTTCTAAAGCAATCATGTGTTCTGAGGACATCTATAATACACTTTGATTGCACGTGACTCATGTTACACTCTGTGAAAGCTCTAGCGAGTCTACTTTCAAAAGCTTCTAAATTATCAAAATCAGTGGCCACTGAACTGTGTTCACTGTCAGTGATGCTGTGATCATCTGGTTCAATTGAATTATCATACTCCGGCTGAGTCATGTCACCATGAAGAAAACTGGTGTCGTTTGAGACCTCATCTATAGAATCAGCAATACTTCTTACGGACTGATTAATATCAGAAGTACCAAAGACGCTTGCATTTGAGGATGTACGTTCAGCACTAATAGCCTCCGCATGATTATTCGAGCACTCCTGGCGTGCTCTCTCAAACAATCTGTTCATGCGAGCCCTATGGTCAGGAGTACATTTTTCCAAAGGCTTACGACTACTGCGCATAAATTTTAGCTTGTACATTTTACAAAAACAACTTTACAAAAAATATTGTTAATAGAAAGAAGAAAACTACTTATCTACTAAAAATTAATAAAATAATTTGTCTTATACGGTTCTCTTCAAGTTAGTAAACCGCTACTGATCCTTACTTTACTGCTGCAATGCTGCACCTCCAAAAACCAGCTGTAATCCTGAAATGAAAACCGAACATTAGTTTGTTAAAATCAGATCAAGAAAGAAAAATGACTTGTTTTTAAAGTGTCTCTGTAATTTTTTTCTCTGAACTAGTCAACAGCTTTTAAGATAACACTTTTAGTCTAGAGTCAATAGATTTTAAGAAAATACGCATTATGTAGATGAATAAATACTTCAAAAAAGTTATTTTTCTCAAAATCTATTGACTCTAGACTAAAAGTGATAGAGATACATTTTGTTTGAAATGACACAAAGAATCAAGTAGCATACTTTAAATTGCTGTAAAGATGATTTTGTGAAAAACTTCATGTATCTGCAATTTTCAGCCATTTTGAACTTTTTCAATTTAAGGGATAAATAAATTCTGGAAGCATGAACAGAGTCTTTGTGGTATTTACATTTAAAAGTGCCTCTATCATTTTTTTGATAGAGCTCATAGTTTGTGAGAAAAATGACTTTTTCAGATATCCATTTTTTTGCATTCCGTTATCTAAAAATCTGAAAATCTCTTTGTGAGTATAGAAACTGAAAGTCATTTGTTTCCTGTCCAAGTTAGAAACTTGAAATATTATTTTAAATATACTTCAAAAATCATTTGAAAACTGCCAACCTTGGACTATGTGTATTTATATAAATCTATAAATGCTCGAAGACAACTTGAAGCACTCGTAGATGTCAAGTCCAAGAACTTCCAGCAGCAAGCAATTCCGTAGTTTGTTGTGGTCGTCTACAGCTTTTTGTTTGTAACCTGGAAGTACAGTTATATTAAAATTTGTAAACATCATAACAATAATTATAGAAAGAAAGGAGCAGGAAATGGTTAATATACGAAATCTTGTTTTAATGCTTTTATGGTATTTGGACTATATATGGGATACAGGAGGAGACATGGTAAAGAATGATTGTTACATAACGTACCTAATATAATAAATAAATAAAGTAAATATTACAATTAAATATTACTATAATAAATACAGACTGGATATAGAAAAATGGTCATGCATACCGTAATTGTAAGTACTGCAACTGCATAAGCTGCTGTCGATCCTGATGGTGTGTGGTCGACGATGGGCTCAAAAATAGAAGATAGCAGAAACGATGAGTAATTAATAAATAAAGTTATCGATGTAATGCATAGATGAATTATAAGATGAATACAAGTATGTATAAGATGTGAAGTAGAAAAAGTAAAGAAATGTAAAGTATGATGAAGAAATATGATGATAAATGAAAAACTCAACGTTCAGTAACAGTCGAACAAGTGTTGGTGTCGACGCCGGACTGTTCTCTCGTACAAGGAACGGGCTAGCTAATCGTCAACATTGACGGAAACCGAACTGCGCGTAACGTTTATCTTCCGGTGTCACAGTCTTGAATGGGGCGAGATGATGTATGGCGTCCTTTAAAATAGCATTAAGAATGGTAATGCATTCGTCAAGTGATGACTCTTTCAGACATGTTGTTTTGCGCTTAAAGGACCTCACTCTGGACTCTACGAATGTCCTAAAGCTCCGTACAGTTGTCCTTAAGCGACGTCTCGATATATGTCACCTGTGCGGTGGAGATCCGCATAAATAATTGAGCTCTAGAGCCAGCAAGCGATGCGGGTGCCGACATATACTTCTTGGGCATGGCCAGATTAGGAGTGCCCTTGGCCAATGTTGTTGTTGCTGCTGCTTCTTTTACCCTCGTTTAAGCACAAGAAGAAGGCATTAAAAATTCTCTTGCGTAACCTTTTGCAAATTGTGCAGCCAGTCATGTATATTATTTTCAGATTGGGCTTATGGCTATTTCTCGCACTTAAGTTGTAGATATTAATAGTAAAAAATACTTGAAAAATATTGAAAAATAAGTCGCCGTATAAATGCTTCTAATCAGAACTAAAAAATATAATATGATTTTTTTTTAATTTTTTTCTATGCAAAAGCTGAAGCGTTATTATATTGTATTTTAAGTCTACTTTCATTTGTAAGAATGTCAATGCTATAATCTGTATGGTATCAAGAATTATACACGCTGTTAAAAGTTTCAGATTCGTGAACGACAGACTCTCGTATATCATCATCGAAGGAGCGTGGTACAATTACGTGGTTATGAACGTACATTGTCCTACGGAGGACAAAGAGGAAGAGGTAAAGGATCTTTATTACGAAGCTTTAGAACAATTAATCGACCAATTCGCGTCTTACGACACCTAAATAGTAGTGGGGGATTTCAACGATAAAATAGGGAAAGAGGAAATGTTTAGGCCCACTATAGGCAAGGAAAGTCTGCACGAAACCAGCAACGATAACGGTATTAGAGTCATACATTTCGCGGCGGCAAAAAATCTTATAGTAAAAACTACGTGTTTTAAGCACAAGGATATACACAAAGCAACGTGGATATCGCCGGACGGAGCCACGCAAAATCAAATCGATCACTTCCTTATCGATAAGAGGCACCACACAAATGTACTTGACGTAAGAACCTATAGGGGGGCGGATTGCGACTTGGATCATTTTCTAGTAGTGGCCAAATTAAGAGCCAAATTAGTAGCCGGGCAAAATAGTAAACCGTCGAACAAAGTAGAAACCTTCGACATTGAAAAGCTACGAAACGGGGTAGAGCGGATTCAGTATCAAGTAGAAATAAGTAACCGGTTTCAGGTTCTCGAGGACACAGATACACCGACGCACAGTGGGAAATCTGAAAGACTTTTTTTCAAAATTCTAAAATATTTTCCGGATATGTGGGTTTATGGTTTATTAATACGGTACAAGTTAAAAGAATAAAGTTTTTTCTCACTTAAGTTTTTATAACCTTTTCTTAGGGTTTATGGGTTTTACATTATGGGTTTAGATTTTATGGATTATGGGTTTAGGGTTTATAGGTTTATTAATATGCTGCAAGTAACAAGCAAAATGTTTTTTCTTCCTTTTTGGTTTTTTTAACCTATTTTTACAGTTTGTAGGTTATGGGTTTATGGTTTATAGGTTACGCTTTATGGATTTAGGGTTTATGTATCTATTAATAAGCTGCAAGTGATAAGAAATTTTTTTTTCCCTTTTTTTGTTATTCCTAACCTTATTTTGTGCTTTAGGGTTATGAGTTTAGGGTTTATGGGTTTAGAGTACATGGATTTAGGTTTTATGGGTTTAGGGAACATAGGTTTAGGGTTTATGTTTTTATTTATAAACTGCAAGTAACATGAAAAAGTTTTTTTCTCACTTTTTTATTTTTCTAACCTATTTCTATAGGTTATATTACTTTTTCCGCAGTGTATAGTGAAAGTACAATATATCACGAGTATTTCAAAAAAAATTTCCGAAGATTGGTTGAAAACTGAGCCACTTCTCGAATTTTGAAAAAAAGTCTTTCAGATTTCCCACTGTGCGACGGAGGTAGATGACGACCCAAACAGTATATGGCGGGCTATCTAAAGAACGGTAAAAGAGGCCGCGAACAAAGTGCTAGGTAAAAAGAAAAAGCCAAAGAGCACACCGTGGTTTGACGAAGAGTGCGAACTCTGGTTTGAAAGGCGCAAAAAGGCTAAAGTAGACAACGTTCACAATGGAAACGATAGGGCCGTAGAAGAGTACCACGAAATAAGAAAGCAAGTGAGTGTGATTTACAGAAACAAAAAGCGCGAGTACGAAAAGAATGAGATTAGAAAAATAGAAACTAACAGTAAGGAAAATAACCCGCGCGAGATGTACAAAGGAATCAACGCTATTAGGAAAGGTTTCCAGAGTAGATCGCAATTAATGAAACATGAGGGCGGGAATCTCGTTACAAGCGAAAATGAACTGCTAAAGCTGTGGAAAGGATATTTTGATAAGTTACTAAACGTACATTAAAACTGCGAGGAAACGGGATATGAAATCCACACTGCTGAACTCCATATGGAAGAACTGACCTACAATGAAGTAAAAGCCGCGATCAAAAAACTAAAAAACAATAAGTCCGCGGGAAACGATTCTATACCAGCTGAACTACTTAAATATGGGGGCAACGCCCTTACATTCAGAATTTTTGAACTAGTATGTGCTATTTGGAAAAATGAAACGATACCGGAAAACTGGAAAGAATCTATCATCATACCGATTTCCAAAAAGGGAGATAAGACAGATTGCAATAACTACCGGGGATTCTCACTTTTAGCTACCTGCTACAAAGTTCTATCAAACGTAATACAGTCCAGACTCACGCCCTTCGCAGAAGATATAATAGGAGAGTATCAGTGTGGATTCATAGTATGTATTCATAGTGTAAGAATTCGAAAGCTAATAAAAATGCAATCAATATATAATAGATTATTGGTATGTAGTATACATGGGCTTCAGAATTAGCACTTTTATAAGGGAGTTTCGCCAAAATGATCATATAATATAAGAAGATATTTATAAAATTATCTTTTTTTTTACAGAAAATGGAGTATGAATATGTATCTTGCGACAGAATATTTAAGAACAAAAGTTTTTTAACAGTGCACTCGCAAATTCACAGAAACAAACAAAAATTTGTATGTGATAGTAGTATATGGGCTGGTATGGAGTGACGTCACCAGTCCCGTGGCTGGCGCCAGTTGTTTATGTAAACAGAAGCCCATGTTTATATCAACAGTAGCTGATAAGGTTAATAAACATGATTTACGACCGCTACTGTCATAAACAGTCTGTCATCGATGGGTGACTTTTGTTTATTTATAAATAATTATAAATAATTTTTAAACAAAAGCTATATCACGCATATGATGCCAGCCCTTTCCCTTTTCCGCAAGCAGACCCGAGCGCGACTCTCTTTCTCTCTTTCGCTGTCTACTCCATACCGGCCTCGAGCTCAAACGCATGTGCGCGACTCTTGCTATGCCAGCCCGTAGCCCCCCTCTCCTTTTACACTATAGTAGCCCCTGAGCTCTGACGCGGTGGCTCTCTCTCTCTCTCTCTCTCTCTCTCTTTTTCGCTCTCTCTCTTTCGCTGTCTACTCCATACTGGCCCCGAGCTCAAACGGACGTGCGCGACTCTCGCTATACAAGCCCGTAGCCCCCCTCTCCTTTTACGCTATAGTAACCCCTGAGCTCTGGCGCGGTGGCTCCCGCCGCAGCAGTACCGGACCCGCTTCTCTCTCTCTCTCTCTCTCTCCCCTCTCTACGCCATACTTGCGCGCGTCCGCTGTCTACCTGTCGTATACCTGCTGTTTGGCTTTTATTGCCCTTGCGCCAGCTCTGATCCTTTTTGCGCTGTAATAATAAGTAACCTGTATGATTTCCTACTACACGGTGCCGCAAAGCCTACTCTAAATTTCAGCTTTGGGGTTTATTGATGGGATTTGTACACATTAAAATAGAGAAAATTTGTTTGTTAAAATCTTATATTTATTTAATAAAACAGCAAAAATTGAATACATGATATATTTATGCGCTCGTGTGTTTGTGTTTATGTGTATGTTTATAACAGCTTAAAAACTGATGATAGGAGATAAATAAAAAAAGTTATATCGGAAACATAACGTCGTACACATTTTTCTGGCTATGCCAAACGCATAGATTTCTGTTAAAACTACATCTAAAACGTCGACGCTTACAGTAACGAAATTCAAGTTTGTCTTAACAATTTCGTCGATTTTATATTTATGAAGTGCGTAATATTGTTTGAACGAGTTTACATTTTTCAGAATTTCACGAGTTAGTTCAGCCTCTTCTCTTATCAAAGCGTCTTTCATATAATCTAAAATTGAGTCCACACCGCGATTAACTAATCCCGAAAGCTCCTCGCGCTGTTTGAAACGCAAATCGATGCACTCTTTTACCTGTCTTAAGCCAGCGAACGCTTGTCTTAAGCCAGCGAACGCAGGCTGTGCAGGTGGATGCTGTTGTGTTTCCTCGTCATGGCCGCCGACACTGTTAATGAACTGCTGACCGCTGTGGGTGGTTATTTCTGCTGTAGGTGCTGATGTTGGCGTTGGCCTCTCGTCGATGCCGATCGCACTTGCTCCAAAGCTATTTGTGAATGTGACATCTAGATTTGGAAGGAGGATCTTGCTAGGATTTCCAAAATCCTGGCAGAACGTGAAGAAGTGATTCAGATAGGCATCCATAGCCTCCATCTGATCTTTGATCACTTCGCAGCTTTGTGTGTCGAGTGTCACATACTTGGTTGGCGATCTATTGGCACAAATTTTTAACACTGCTCTGTAGTAACCGTTGTAATACTCGAGGCATATGGTTGCACGCTTGCAGTTTGATTTGTTGAGCGCGTACGTCGAGTACAACAAGTTGCAGGTGATCGGCTTATTTTTCCAAGACTCGGCACTTGGTGCTGCTGATGCTCCTGCTGCTGCTGAATCCATTGCAAAGATTTTTTACATACGAGGTCTACTTGACGAGAGCGTTCTTACGACTGGTGGCTGGGAACTGAGCCACAACGCCTTTATAAAGAATGGGACGACAAAGAGCGAGCGTCAATGAGACGCAGATCTTTCTAGAAACGGACGTTACAGTATTTACATTCCATAGTGAAACGAGACACGTTTGATATCGATAGAAGTTGTTTTGTTTAACGCAAGCGTCACAGCTAGTACGTTTGTATAAACTACTCAGATAACAAACATCCGTTCTTAGCTGTGCAGATCTGATTACAGTAACCCCGACCTGTAGAACTCGTGCGTGGGAATGCGTTGACTCGATGATGTCGATGACGCATTGTTTTATTTTGCATTCTTCTCATGAGCCTTCGATAAAACTTAACGGCTAATGCGTCATTCTTGACAAAGTCTGATGAAAAAAAAAACGTAGATATTTTCGCAGAGAAATACCACTACACATATGATACAGAAAAATAATGCAGTGCTCGCCACATACTTTAGAGTCGACGCTCTGCACTTGTTTTTTATTCCAGTCGAATAGCGTGCAGTTTTTTCCGAGTCGATCAAGATGATGCTTTGATATGGGTGCAACTCCGTAGCTGTCAAAGTAAATAGCGTATCCATTTTTATCTATAAAGATGGCAACCTAGTGTGATCTTGGCTGATCGGACGTGTCGAGATTCGTTACAATAGCTGTCGGTGTGGATAGCAATTTTGGAACGTGATTAGCAGCGTAAACTCCTATTGAATCGGCTTTTAATCCTCTAATAGCTGTGATTATTTGACGCGTATTCATGTTGATGGTGCATCTACGTACTCTTCTTCTACCGCACCGTCTTTTTTCTCGTCAGCTTCTTTTTTAATTCCGTCCACAACGTCGCTAGCACGAAATCTTTCGGGATAGTGATATCTCTCCATCTGCAGCCGATCGTAATCTAATATAGCTTGGTACATTACTTGGCTATTTATGTCGTACGGGTCGCTTCGATGAGGACTGGCAACGATTGAGTGTATCCACCTTCTAATTTGATAGGCTCAACAAAAATTTTTCTTGTTCTCGAATTTCTTGATACCGTGACTGGTGCACAGCAAGACGTTAGGGAATTGCAAAGAGAGTTCGTCAAACGAAGGCGCACTAAAATCTTCTAAATTTATTATTCTTCGAGCCACTATTTTTTTCCAAAAACGTGGCTTTTTCCTGGCCACGCATGTATATACGGCGCTCGTCTTTCACCAAGTTGCACAGATTACGACGCAAATTCTTGAAGGAGATATCTCCGTCCTGCCAATCTAAACCGTGTACATCGAAAGTGCAGTAATTATTCGTCTGCTGCATATCCACGGGTAATTCGGTAAAACTGCACGGCGCTCGAACGATCCAATGACCAACTATACGGCTCTGGAGCGATAAAACTCCGACTTCTTTGGGAATACATTTTTTATTTATACCCCAAAGGCCTTGAATATCTATCACGTAGTCCGTCATGATGACGATGATGCTGTTGCTGCTCGAGTACGTTAGGTACTGGCTGTTTCGAGAGGGAGACTAACTACATACTGTCAGCGCGCTCGCCTTATGCAGCGCGAATCAAATAATAATTTTGTTTTGAGGCGCTGCGATCGAGTGTGCGTGCGCATCAAGCGCTAAAATCCGTTATGATTTGGCGGCTAGAGTCGATTTCCAGAACGTTGTCGTACTCTGCGTAGACGATACAGTTGATAGCAGTGAGAAGAGCCGTCTCAAATCTCACCTCTATGCGTATGCTACCCGAGCGCACGAGATTCCAATGTGTGGCACAGTGTGTCGATAAATCAGGACTGAGATCAAAGGCCATCAAAAAATTGCCTTTGTAATAGTTGTAGCGATTGATGCCAAAACCTTCGTTGAGAAAATGCACGCCTGTGCCCGTGTAAAGTGTTTGAAAAGCGTCAATGTAGAGTTTGTCGAGAACCGTGAAACGTGGCTGCAAAGGTTTGCTTGGAATTGGTACGCCGTCGACGTAGAGAGAAATATAATTTATAGATAAGTGTTGAAAATTAAGGGTTTAACGCGCTGTTTCCGTTGAATGCTTTGTTTTCCACAGAGCCCAAGATTATTCTCTTCGGCAGCTGACCGTGTATAACGTTGTCGAACGAATCGTCCAATATTTCTGAGTGAAGGGTAAACGACTTAACTTCGACTCTCCTTATGGGATATTTAGCCGTGGTTTTCGATAACGCTTTCGCATGAGCCAGTAAAACTCCAGGACTGATTGTTACTGTTACGTCCTGACTACTCTTAAATAAATAGTCACGGACTTAATGATAAGTGTAGTGGCAAGGCTATAAACGGTATTAGTTCGCGCCTAACACTCTCACTGTTAGTCAATTAAATGAAAGAACTTACCTTTGAGTTCAATTGCCAAGATGTAGACTTGAGATCGTGCTGGGTATAAGAGAATGATTATAAAACGTTCTATACACGAATTATATTCACTGTAATTATGTAGTTTATTTAATTATATGTATATGTATATATCAAACTGGATTACAATGTTATTCACAATTAGTGAGAATAAAACTTAGGTATTTGGATATTATAACGATAAACTGTTTCACTGATATATCGTCTATTGTCGGACGACGCGTACGGAGCCCGTGTCTGTATACGAACTGCTTAATTGAGTATGTGCAAGGCTTTTTAAAATCGTCGTTCACAATGCAATTTTTGTAGTATTTACAAACTTAAAAATTTCGGAAATTGTATACATAAAAAGTAGCGCTCGCGTAAGACGTCACGAATTGCTGATGTGCTGATTTGTCAGTGGCCTGCATTCGGCCAAATTGCTGATATGCTGATTCATCAGTGGCTTGCATTCGGCCGTGTGTCGAAACTGGTCGGTGCGTGTAATGCATTCTTTTTGGGAGAGTTTGAATTTCAACATTTATATTCTTTTTAGGTTTTGAATGAATTTATGTAATAAATCACACGACGTGACAGTTACTCTGCGTACTATGAGTGTAGCTTCTTTGATGCTGAGTTTGAATTTTCCATCGGCTGTCGCGTCCATCAGACAAAAAGCATCCTTACTCCTCACTAGACGTACGCGCATTTCTACGCCGTTAATCTGCATTTTATCCTGATTAAAGAGGTCGTGATGTAGATGTCTAATCATGTCAAAGTATCGTCGATTCTGTGTAAAATATTTGCGATTTTCCAGCCCTTTGTTCACGATAATAGGTGCTGTGGCAGTGCTTACCGCATTAGCTGGTGAATCGAAAGCGCCGCTCGTGTCGTCGTATCACAGCCTCGCTGTAAGATGTGACTCTTTAGCAGCCGGAGCGTAGTTGAGAAGCGTCTCGATGTACGCTCTGTAAGGATAGGCGTTATTAGGCGGCGAAACAATTTTCTGATTAAATAAAACGTCAATATGGTTGAACATTGAATGCATGAAATTGTTGATCGGTCCGACTTTAAGGTCTTCGGTCGTTGTGGTAGCCTCGTCAGCGGGTACGATTTTATCTTGAACATAAAGCATAGTGTGAGCCAGATCAAAGTAATGCTCGCTACCTGCCGGCACGACAAATTCCAATGGTGAGTCGACATCGTCGCTAAGAGACGACACAGGCTTATAATGCAGGAAGCTGCTGCTTTCAATTGACGTTTGGGTGGCTGGACGCGTGAAAAGATCCAGCTCGTTGGACATGCATTCCGTCGAGTGAGTATGTAAAAATGCAATTTTTACCCCAAACTAAATACGCCTAGGACCAAAAGTATCCGTAACACTTCTCAAACTCTTCTGATGCTGCTGCTGAGTACTTCTCTTTTTAGGCCTCTTCTTCGTTTTTCTCGTGATTCTCTTCTTCCGTCCTGCCGTATGTTGTTTGCGTTTTTTGCTAGAGCCGGTTGTACTCGATGTACGCGTTTTTCTCAACTGACGCCTTCGATGCTTTGCTCGTGATTTATAACCAGAACCTTTCATCATTTCTGCTATCTTTTCACCGCCTTTTCTCTTCAATTTTTGTCCAGACTCTTTAGTACGATATTTGAACGCCGCCTTGAAATTCGAGCCGTTGTTTGCAACGTCGTCCAACTCGTTGATGCCCGTGCGCACAGCCTCTTTGCCCACAGCTCTGGCTCGGGAAGCGATGTACGGAAGAATTTTGCGAAATAAACCTCTTAGCCACGCACCTACACCTCATCCGCGCTGATACGTTGAACCAGAATAGACGTGTCTCACTCCTCCATCGCCTACTTGCTCGTCGTACTAGCGTATGTAGTGACTCATCGTGACATAGCGTTGCTCTCTAGCGATTACGTTTGAAGTAAAGCGTAACCATCAGCGTTCCATATTCGCTGATCCCTTATATCTATGACGATTGAGCGAAAACTGTGATGTAAAAGCGGAATATAATGAGCAGGTGTAAAATGTCTCACGATATTACTGCCGAATTTGTACTTTGCACTGTCCACGGAAACAATATTCAGTAGAGCAGCTTGAGTGTCGCCGACAGTGTGTAGCTCGCATACATCCGTGTACACGTAGAGCTGATCGGGTATAGCTCGGGAAAGCGATGCTGGTCTGTTTCCTAGCGCGACTACACTGCCCCTTGACGATGTGTCAAAGATGTCGTTTTTTCGCCGAGTCTCGGAATCTTCGAAACCGGAAATACGGCAAATTTTTTCGTTAAACGTTGTCTGATGCTGATCATCGCAGGCATACTTGCGCTGTAGCATGTAGTACCCCTTTTGAAAGGGTGCAACTTCGAGACGCAGATGATTGTGAAAGGCGGTTGATTTATTTATTTCGTTGGTTAGTTGCTCGATCTTGTCGTAAATACCGTGCAAAAAAAAAAATGCGTTTCCTCCTTTGCCTTTTCCGACTGTTTAAACGTGTAAAAGGCGTCTGATTCTTGAATGTGCGTGACAGTGCTTGGCACGTGAATTTCGACGAGCGCAACGCACCAATTCCCGCTGAGCTCGCGCGAGAGCTGCGTTGTAAAGCAGCTGGGGGCGTTTTCGTTGTAGTACTTCATACTGCTGTTGCTAGGCAGAACTAGGTAAAAATCGTTTGGTTCATTTTTAAATTTTTTGTACTTCGGAGGCTTTGATCCACGAGTTGAATTTGTCCGGATAGCCAGCCCACTTGACGAGTAGCTGCTTCTTCGAGCCACGACCCTTTGTACGAATTACGCGTTCTATTTTGAATTGCTCAGCAGCTTCCGACATGCGTTTCTTGCCAACGTGAGCGAGCTCCTCGAGATAGAAAAAGCCGTCAATCTCCTCGCCGTTCAAATCTTCCAGGATAAACGTTGGTAACTACTGTCTGTAGGATATGCGCTTAATCTTGAAAACTGCCTCGCTAAAATTTTTTTGTATCCCTTCTCGAAAGTATTTTTCGTGCGATTAATGCGTACGTAAGATCCGAGCTTGTATTTATTGATTACACCTGACGGCATCTTTTCGCGATTCTTGTAAGTCGATTGCAGACGAGCTCTGTTCGCTAAATTTCCGGGCACTTTAACAGCATTGTAGATGCTCACGTCACAGGGGCGCATCTTTGTACCGCTGTGTTGCGTATGATTGTAAGCCTCGATGATTTTCTGCACCACGTCGATGTAACGTTGCGTGTTATTGTGCGAAAAGTATCGCCACATTCGTTCGCGTATAGTACGGTTTAGGCTTTTCACCACAGCCGCTTTGATATCGGGATTTCGAGCTGTACAACGTCGCTAATCAGTTCTATAATGTTGGAATCTTGTATGGGCCGGCTGTCTATACTGACTCTGTCAGTGCTATCTCACTTGAGTCGATCGCCGGCAACGGTTTTCCAGTGTTTCAGCAGAGGCGCGTTTTTGAGCATAACTCTTGGGCACGCTGTCGAGTATAATTTCTTCAGTCATTGGTGCCGATGTGGCCTCTATTTCGTCGACGTCGCTCTCGTAATTGTGTTCAGCGTGACGTTCGGAATCTTTGAAAAACAGATATCGCCGCAGTACTTGTAAATAGTTTTGACATTTTTTACGCTCATCCGTAAATTTATTCGAATGTAGAATCGTGTGCATCTCGGAATCGAGTCTCGATAGATTGTCGCCGCACGTTTGAACAGAGTTTTCACGCGACTCGTTTACTACTGACGGTGCTGCTGCTGCTGTCTGAAAGTTTTGTATTCGCGAATACATATCTTCGAGCACGATAATCATTTTTTTCGCACGATCCATTTTAGTCTTCCGCTGCTGCTGCTGCTGCTGACTTTGAATTGAATAACTTCGAGACAAGAGCCCCGATAATAGGTGCGAGTAGAAGCGGCAAAACAGCACCACCGTGCTTTATGAGAACTCGTTTTTCCTCCTGCCAATCGCTGACAGATTTCTTATTATTGCAAATAGTCAATTTTCTCAGCACGTTTTTGTGCTTTTTGAGTCGTCGTTTATGCGAGTCTTTGATTTTGATCAGACCTTGCAAGATATTCAAAGCGCACTCGCATATGCAACGCATGAGTCTCTTGTCGGCTGTGCGTAAAAGAGACGTACGTTGTTGGCCGTCCGTGTGACAAAGAGCTTTCAGTACAGCTACTCGTTCTGTTGAAATGCTTGGTGTCGAGCGTAGCTACGCCGGGTATACAACAGCCAGCTTGTTTCTTCTTCGATGTTGTTGGCGCCATAGCTTCGTTCTCGCTACAGGGCGGAGAGGCGAAGCAGCGCGAACACAGCTGCCTACAGTCGTGATCCTCGATATTACTGTAGCCGCGATTGCAAAAAGTACAGAAAAATTTTGCCTTCGCAGCTCCAAAAATATTGACGATCACGTCGTAATGAAGCTCGGAGTAGAGCAAAAAATATTACGGTTGTGCAGGCATCGCAGCGTCCGTCAAAAAATGGTGCTTCACCGCTGCCCATCGAGTCTTTCTCGTAAACAACTAAAGCTGTACCACGAGCAGTAAAATAATGCTGGAATTGACGAAGCTCTCGTACACCGCAACTTTCGCGAGGTACGAGAACACCGGCATCCTGGCACAATTTTACAGCTCGCTCATGCTGTAGTTGCCTACGACCGTCGCGGATGACTTTCCACTCGGCTCGCATCGCAGGGGTATCGTTCGTCTGAAGCGCGATTTCCGCCTCGCCTACGACGAGCGCTCTCGGCAGACAGAGATTGTCACGATTGCCGATCTGAATGATGGAACGTTGAGAAACGCTGTCGACGGTCAAGTTTTTCCGTCGAGAGCCACCTGCACCTACAGGCATCTCTACGACGGTTAAACAAACGGTAAATGACTCGTCGACTCGAAAATTTGCGTTACTCTGGACGAGTCTAGACACCACCGACCATAAATCGTCGCCAGTCAGCGTGCTCGCGAGACAATACGAAAGCCCGGCCGGCCCGTTGGCGAAATATTCGCTCGAGATTGAAACACCGACGCGATCGCTCCCGCTTCTGATTAGAGTTAGAAAATACTCTTAAATGTCACGTATTGCTAACTCGACCCAGCTGAGCATGTTGGTCCCACGCGGCGGTGTTTTAATCCGTAGCGTCAGACGGCGAGCATCTGTACGGAATTTCCGTACGCGATGCACCGTATTCGCGATAATTTCGAAGCGACGATAACGCTCATCGTTACGAGCTTCCTTCTCTTCCTCCTGATCCGAATCAAAAGATGCAGCAGAACCGCTTACAATACTATTGCTCGGTGACGGTGCCTCTTCGCTTGAGGTATCGCCGCCGCCGCCGCCGCCTACCTGCGATATGCCACTCGCTGTGCTGTCATCGATGATCGGGTGACCCGCATGGTAGAACCCGACCTCCTGCAGCATCGACAATGTAGGGCTCAGCGCTGTTGAAAAGTCCGATGATATTTCCGGCGATGATGGGCTCGGCCATCTCGAACGCGGTCATAGAAAATAACTCGTCTGCTAATTTTTTAAGCAAGTTGTTTAACCAACGTACTTCCTGCGTACGACCGTTATTCACGATTCGTAGCACAGCAGCTTGAAAAATCATAGCCGCGTCATTTTCTGGATCTGAATCCGGACCGGGTTCCACGCCTTCGTTCAGACGACGTCTGAAAACTTAAAAAATTATTATTGTTAGTAATAATAATTTTTTAGGAAAATTTAAAAGTTAAAAAAATTATCTTACTTTCGTTAATACGACGGTCGAACGAGCTGTATTGATCAATGCGTGTATACGGATTCATCGCAATTTCCTCCGAGGTCTCATCCCGAGACGCAAAACCCTCGAAAACCTCAGCTCTCGTAGGACCAAACCGTACAGAAATTTTTCCCAACGGCTTACGTTTATGACACGGCTTACACCGATCAGTCCGCTCTGAGTCCCTATAGAGAGCACACACGTGGCCACCACCATGGCAGAATTGAAAAAATTAGCAGCCCTACGCGATGCGCTTCTCGCAAGTATCTGCACATGTCAGCGCTACTGCAGCAAAAACAGCAAGAAGCCGAGCGAAAGGCTTCTCTGGCGGTGCAGTTTGTGCCGATCAACGTGAGATGCAGAGTGTGCATCGCCAACAGTTCGGAGCACGACGTGTGGCAGCAGTGTTGGAGGTGCCTTCTCTTTCGCTGCTGGAAGTGCAACGGACAGCCCTGCCCGTGCATCATGGATATGGATTCGCCGAGATCGCCTTCGCCTCCACCATCATCAGCAGGCGGTGACAACGACGGTGACGACAACAACGTCCAAGGTAGGCCACCGACAGCACGCCGCAACCGCAGTGTACCTTACGACTTTCATTGGGTGCCTACTCCGCCGAAAGAGTTGGTGCCTGGTTTACTGCGAGGAGGGCCCACACGTCAACTGCGCCAACAATGCGTCACTCGCAAGTGTAGGTGTATCGCTTGTGTATAATTTATAGCTTAAAAATTTAGAGTGTGTGTGTGTGTGTGCGGCTGTGTAATTATGTCTGTGTGTGTGCGCGCGCTCGTGTGTCATTTTATTATTTCTTGTAAGCTGAGTCATTCGACTCTTACGCGTTTTTTGTAAATAAATATTGTGCCAGAATTTCTCTTTTTACGCGTGCAAAACCCCCCCACTCCCATCAACGAACCCCAAAGCCGAAATTTAGAGTAAGCTTTGCGGCACCGAGTAGTACAGTTATATATGTACGCGTTTATTTCGATGCGAATCATTCGTCAAGCGGCCGGCAAAGCAGCAACTCAACCATGAGACAGGAGCAGAGCAAAGAGCAGAAAAATGATTCTACGTGGGAGGAGAGACAGCCTCTCATGAGAAGCAAGGAGCCAAGAAAGCAGAACAATCACTCGTCATTCTCAACCAACATTTTCTCGTATCCAGAGAAAAGCGGTTATAATAATCTGTCTAAAAAATCCTCCTCCTCATGACGAGTTGTGCCATGTTAATGGGGCTGACACTCGCCAATATTGCAGCCACCTCCTCGTCAGCCGACCTGTCCTCGCAATATTGAGGCAGCATCGGGTCGTGCGTTGTTGATGGTGATGGTGGTGGCGAACCGATACGGTACCGGTAACCCCGCGCGCGTACATTGATTTCCGCAACACTTAGTACTCGCATTTCTGAAAAATAATAAATTTATACTTGATTGCTCTGAGAGAGTTGGTCAAGGACTGAAGAGGCTGCGCTGCTTTACGTCCCCCGTCACACATTTTTTCCACCACTTTTTTAGTTTCAAAAAGCCCTACATTGGCAGTTTTTGTCAAAACCATGCAACAGAAGTCGCCAGTTATCATCTTCATATCTTATATTTTGACTAAATGCATCTCAGTTTTATTGAAAAGTGTGAAATGTGTGGAAACTTGGTCTCTACAATAATCAGATCACCAAAAAATATCTCGAGTTTACGTGAGAACGGTAGTTTTCGTCCGCAGCCAGGATACTCAGATGAACTTTTTACGCAAAGTGTATGAATTCGGGAGAAGTAATGTCAGCATATGCATCTCTCTCTCTCTCTCTCTCTCTCTCTCTCTCTCTCTCTCTCTCTCT